>CM033326.1:62199492-62402225 GCA_019359835.1 Pharus latifolius | reverse complement strand
GGGTCTCACCGGGGGCCCGGTGGCTCTCCGGGTCTTACCGTGGTTCCGGTGACCCTCCGGATCTCACCGGGGGCCCGGTGACTCTCTGGGTCTCACCGGCGTTCCGGTGACCCTCCAGATCTTACCGGGCGCCCGGTGACCCTCCGGGTCTCACCGGGGGCCCGGTGACCCCCCGGATCTCACCGAGGGCCCGGTGGCTCTCCGGGTTTCACCGGGGATTCCTTGGGACTTCGTGGGGCCCCTGGGGATTCCCCCAACACATTGTGTGTGGCGGTCTTTCATGAGTCACCACTTTTATTAATCACCTTCTGAAAACTTTTCCAAATCTTACTTGTGCTGAACCACATGGATAAAATCCACTGCAAAACATACTCCATGACCTGGGAGTACAGAGTATCTGATACTTTTCTTACACTTGGCAAAGGTGTACCTCTTTTTAAATCCACTTCTTCACTCGACTTTCAAGTCGGGCCGATTCCATGTGACTTATACACATGTGACAAGGCCGAGATCACACAACACTTTTGCAGTCTAGTATTAACAGTATCTGTGCCTGGTAAATAGACAATTAAGTCCCAATTACCGTTGTGGGTCCTCCCCACTGCCTTAAGACATATGACCTATGATTACAGCCGCGCACGACTTAATCCAGGCGTAGGGCGTCTTCCTTCCATCCACCATATCCTCTCATTATTTTTCTGATCTCACATCACTCATGGCCGAACTACGGCCCACCAGTTTCCACGCGAGAAACTGGACCGACATACCATGCAGGGGACTGTTAATACCAAGAAAGCTACTAGGTTGCGCCTGTCCCATACCAGGAAAGTGGTTGATACTTTTTCATGCCGCATAGAGGCACAACACAAGGTTCTTGTCCTTATGAATTAATAGTGAGGAGACATTCACATACCCGATGCACACACAGCAGCCAACCAATCAAACCATCCTCACTATCAATTCCTAATTCACATTGTCTTTCATAAAAGGGTTTTCGAATTAATTTGTCACATATTAGCCATTTCACACTCAACATGTGTATTTAAATATGAGCAAGATCTAAGCATAGCATCCTAGGGTGACAAGGTTGCATGAAAGTTCAATCAAAAGGGGTTTCACAAGAGATTGGGTTATATCTATTCACATGTTTCCAACTTAGTTCTTATTTAAATATACAGCATGCATATACTTTGGAAAATGATCAATTAATTCATTTTCAAATTATTGGGTGAGATATGATCAAGGGTGAAAACTTGCCTTGCAACGAGGGGTATAAAAGATCTGTTGGATCTTCGAATGCTCCTTCCAAATCTTCCGCTCCTTGATCTGCACTCACAAACAAAAGAACACACGGCACACGCGCTACATAAGCATACAGAAAATACTTGCTGTAGAGAAAATATAAATAAAGTATAAACATGTATGCAAACGAGGTGATTTGGTCGAAGGCAGAACAGTGGGGAAAGGATATTAGGGTTTGGCACACAGGACTGGACTTGAATACGATGAATGTCTAAAGGTCGGCATTCAGTTCGTGAACAAAGTCTTAGAAGGACATTAGATTTATCTGGGGCTTCTAGAAGATCAAAACTAGTGCAAAGTTGCATTGGGTGACAAACACAGTGAGACACCTAATGGACAAGGTGGAATTTATAGAAAAGTTCTAGAGTTAACAGAAAATCACAGCAAAGTCTTAGACACAGGGAGAATGAATGCCACTCTATTGCAGTTGGCTAGGGTACATGCGTCTGGGCGACACACACATGCGTTGCTTCGCCAACTATGTCAGGGAGGTAGGCGAGATCAGGACAAGGCTACTGGTGAAGTTAATTTGGCTGGGGTGGCTTAACGGCGACGAACGGCGAGGTCGGAGTTGTCGGCCGCCTGAAACAAAGACAAGCTACAGTGACAGGGCTCTAGAGAAGATCAATCTCGAAATTGACTGAGGGGTTTCAATCCTGAAGTGGTGTTGATCGTTCTGGAGAGAGGAATTGAGCTATGGTTGAGTTTTGAGCTCGCCGGCGTTGGTGCCGGACTTGGAGATGACGGTGAGAAGTGAACAGGCAATTTAAAGAAATGCTGGTCAAATGCTTAGGGCTACACCATCTAGGAGATATAAGGAAGGTGTAGGTGGGTTTCGATTTGGGTGAAGACACAGTGAGGCGTGCTAGCGACGTGAGGCATCCTCGGTGGTGCGCGAATAATCGGGAAAACCTCTTGAATAGGGCTAATTTCAAAATGTGGCTGAATAGGCTTGCTAAGAACCTTTAGAGGATCGATTCATTCTATAGAAAGGGGTGGTGAAAAGGGCTGGAGTGAGTTCAATTTCAGAAACAAGGAATTTGGCTTCTCGGCGATCACCGCGATGAGGTTCACTGGCGGCCAATTGGGAGTTATGACACAGGAAACTAGGTGCAGGGATCTCACTGGTGAAGTTAGATTGAGGATTGGGGCTGTGAATTGCTCTGGCGACGGTAACCTCAAAAGTGGTTCATCGGGGAAGAAGAAGAGAGCAATGAATGAGCTGGGACTTAGCCAATTTCTATGTTGTGAAGTTTGCACAGCACGGGAGGGGTTTAAATAGGCCAGGAGGCGGAGCCAACGAGGGAAAATGCGTCGGGGATGAGACCGGCCGGCGCAGGGGAAACAGCGGCGAACGGCGATGCGATGGCGTGCAGGTGGCTCATCAACTTTGCCAGCAGTGGTCGGGACATTGGAACTTGCTCCAAGACGGTGCAAAGGTGGAGACGACGAGGTAGCTCCGGGGATGACACGTAGGTGCATGCAGGTTAAATCCTCACGGGCGTGCGTGAAACCTATTGCTGTTGCTGCTGGGGCGCTGGCGATTAACAGCTGGTCGAAGCACTACACGGTGAAGCTTTGGTCGAGGACATGTACGCACGGGGTGGCGCAACTGATCACGAGCACAGGCGATGGGAGACATTGACTGGCGGCGACGAGACATGGTGGAGAACTGGTCGCAACGGGAGCTGGAGCTTTGGTCAAGAGCAACGACCAGGGCTGGTCGAAAAGCGCAAAAAGAAGGTTTGGGCTGGTTTGCAACTTCAGAAACTTGCTTCAGGGACAAATCTGTTAATCTGGCAATTTGCTTAGGTAAAAAGGGATTTGATTTCACCATTTGAGTCCACTAAACTTAGGAAATAGTTTAGCAGCGATAGATGATAAAATTTGGAATTTTAAACCTGTTTTGAACTGAGACGACAACAGGTAATTAGGGTCATTAGGCCTTTGAAATTTGGCGAGGCTGAAAACTAGGGCTTTGGTTGAGATTTTGAAAGTCTTCCAGAAGGGAAAATTGCTCAAAATAGTGAATGGAGATATTCACTAATCAGATCAAGATTTGGAGATGGTCTTGACTTTTAGCCTTTTTGGGCTCCTGAAGAATCTAAAAAGGACATATCTGCGATACTTTTGGACTGATTTGCGAAAAAGGTCTGAACGAGGGAAATTGACTGCCAACTTTTTGGGGTAAAATACTGGCACAATTGGGATCTCATCCTGAAATAGAGATAGGCGAGTCAAGTCAGGATTTGAGTAAACAGGGATGTTACAGGGGGCTTTTATGACCAGATCATCCAGGCTCGGTTCTCGGCCAGGCGGCCCCGAGGGCGGATGTCGCGGCGGCGAGGGAGGCCTCCGGTTGGGGGAAGCGGCGATGAGCAAGTATGAATCTCCCCCCTTGGCCTTTAGATAGGTCCCTTTTTTGTTAGGCTTTTTGCTCCCGGTAGCTTCTTTGAGGAAGCCCCGGAGAAAATGTAAATCCTTTCACTTGATGAAATGAAAAGATTATTTTTGCTAAGTCTTGTTTTGTTGTGAGCAGGCGCCTCGGGAGGTCGCTCCCGGGGGAGAGTTCCTGAGCCTTGGGTGCACTAGCCTAAGGGGCTCCCCGGCGTCTCGGGAGCTCACTCCTGAAAAGGGGCTTCTAGGTCTTGGGGGACGTAGCCTGGGGGATGCCCAGGTGGCCTTGGCCTTGTTAAGCCTCGCCACAGGAGAGCGCGGTGAGGATGTTTCCCGGGAGCCGATCTGGTTGCGATGGTTCCCGGAGTGGCACTTGGACAACTTTGACAATAGTCGCTCCGAGTTGTCCCCTCCGAGGTCGGGGTCCCAGAGGGTCCCACCGCTTTGGATACGCGCTTCAGCCGGCTACGAGTACTGGCCCGAGGACTTGCTTCGAGAGGCCTGGAGGCGCATAAGGAGCTTGTATCGAGACCTCTCCCGGGAGCTATTGGAAGCCCTCCGAGGGTAATAGACGTGGGTGCCCACCGGAGGGGGTTGTCCTCCGGGGTAATCCTCCGCGAGAGTTGGACTCCCCGGACTGTATCTCGTATGTGCTCGGGCATTGCCGTCCCAGGAACACCATAACGCACTGGGAGGGGGGGGGGGTTTGTCCCCTGGTTAAATGTTGTATTAATAAAGCTGTGAACTTGCTTGTTCCTTGAGTTTTAATGTTTTCCAAAATTATTTTCACCTGTCTGGGCCCGAGTAATCCTTGTTCGGGCTCGCGTAATCCCCCCACGGCGGGGTGCGGCTTGGCGCCACGCGCTGTGGGTAAGGAACGCAAAGGCCCCTCGTTGATAACTACCGGGGTCACGTAGTCCCCGGTCGAAGCTTCCAGGTGCGACCACGAATTCCCCGGACCAAAAAATTCCAAGGTACAAAAATTCACAGTCGAAAAAATTTTGAGATAACCAAGACTTCCAAAACGAGAATTCCAAGGCCCTCGGAGGGGAAACCCACAGTGGGGGGGGGAGCTCCCGGAGGAGGATGAGCCCGATGATGGGCTTGAGTGTTTGAGGGGGGACTAGTCTCTCAAAGTGACTCAGTACCACAATTCCTGAGAACTGGGTTGCCGCTTACCCCCTCAGTCCATGAGGGGTTATTGTAAGCCACCCTACAAGAGCGGGGCTCCCGTCCTAGGGACTTTTAGGCTGTGATAGCCTACATCCTCACGGGGAAGGCATCCTCATTAGGAGGGCATCCTCTGGAGGAGGGCATTGTCTTGGCAGATGGTAAGGCAAGAATCTGAAAAAGTTCAAGTTGGGCAAGAAATCATTTATATTGATAGATATTGAAATACAACGCCTCCCCCCGCGGAGCCGCGGCAGGGGGGAATAGTAAGTACAACGCCTCCCCCCGCATAATCGCGGCGGGGGAGGGAAATGGTGAGTATAGTGCCTCCCCCTACGAAGTCGCGACAGGGGAGGGAGTAAGCCCGGAGGCTAGATGTAAAACTTGAGAAGAAAGCCTACCTTTCAAGTATGCTTTAGCTCTTGATCTTCAAGGTTGGAGGGCTTATAAGACCCCTAGGCTTGGGGGTCGGTCACGCGCTTGAGGACAAGGTCCTTGAGGTGGAAAGCTCTCAGGCGGACGCGCTGGTTGTACGCGTACACCATTTTGCGCTTGTAGATGGCGTGGTGAAGGAGCGCTCGGTCGCGTTCTTCCCCGACGAGGTCGACTTCCAGCCGTTGGTTTGCTTCGTTGGTTTGGTAGGCTGCAGCCGTAGCTCTATCTAAGAGCTTGACCCACAGTGACTAGAAACCAATCTCCGAGGGGAGAACTGCTTCAGCCCCGTACACGAGTGAGACAGGCGTGCGCCCTGTCGCCCTGCTCGAGGTCGTGCGCATGGAACAGAGGATGCTCGGAAGCTCCTCTGCCCATGTGCCCCACCTGGAGACGGCTTGCTCGAGTCACCGGCGTAACCATTGTAGGATCACGCCGTTGACCCTTTCGACGGCTCCGTTGCTCTAGGCATGAGCTACAGAGGTGAAGTGGAGAGGGTAGCCCCCAAGCCTTTGCAGAATTCCCAGAAGTATGCTGAGTCTAACTGGGTCCCGTTGTCGAATGTGATTTCTCGGGGGACTCCAAAGCAACACACAATATTCTTTCAGAAAAACCGTTGTATTGCTCAGGAGGTTATGCTGGCCAAGAGCTCAGCCTCCACCCACTTGGAGAAGTAGTCCACTGCGACCACCACATACTTGTAGCCCCTGGGCGCTGGGGGGAAGGGACCTAGAAGGTCCATCCCCCAGCGTGCGAAGGGCCAAGTGATAGGGATGCTCTGCAGCGTCGCAGAGGGCAGCTTGAAGCCCTTTTCCATCTTCTGGTAGGCCTCGCATGTGGAGACAAGGTCCCGTGCGTCGCGGACCACCATGGGCCAATAAAAGCCCTGGCGGAGAACTTTCACCGCAATAGCGCGCGAGGCCAGGTGAGACCCACAGCTCCCCGAGTGGATGTCCTCGAGGAGTTGGAGTCCTTCTGCCTGCGGGAGACAACAGAGAAGGGCGGAGGCCCCCCCGCTTGTAGAGCTTCCCCTCTAGCAAGAGGTAAGCCCGTGCCTTGGCGTGGAGGCATTTCGGCTCGGCTTCACCGGAGGGTCCCCCTCCCCCCTTATGAAGGAGACGAGGGGATCCATCCAAGATTCTGCTCGGGCGATCTCAGAGACCTCCGGGGCACTGGACTCATGGTTCGCGTTCGGAGAGGTCACCGAGGGCTTCACGATGATCTCCAGGAAGGCACCCTTGGGGAGAGGTTCCCGGGCGCTGGCCGCCCGAGCCAAGGCGTCGGCGCGGTCATTGTCTTTTTGGGGGATATGTCGGGCCTCCAGGCCCTCAAAGTGTTTCTCCATCTTGCGCACGTCCTCCAAGTATAGGCTCAGGTTCACGTCATGGAACAAGTAAGACTTGTCCATTTGGAAAACCACGAGCTGGGAGTCCCCTTTGACGAGGAGGCGGCGGATCCCCAGAGAGCGCGCGAGGTGCAGCCAGAGGAGGAGGGCCTCATAGCGGGGAACTTGAGCCTCGCCGCGTACTCTAGCACCCTCCCCTCAGTTCTCTAGAGGACTACCCCCACGCCGGCCCCGGCGAGACATAAGGAGCCATTGAACATAAACATCCAATGGTCTGTCGTGGTATTGTGAATAACCCGGTAGGTTTTATGGAAGTTCCTACCAGATGAATCACGACACGAGCTGACCGCGTGACCGGTCCTCTCCCGTCGGGCAAGCACAGAGAATGACACAAGGGTTTATATATGTTCAGGTCTCAGTGGAGACCCTAGTCCTGTCGACGTGCCCCCGACATGAGTCGGTTGGGGGAGCTCTCTCGTGGGGAGAGTGCTCCTAAGCATGCCTGTTGGTTTTTGATGTATTGATGATAATGAATCGTCCTCTCTTAAAAAGTGGGGTACAAGGGCATATATAGGCCCAAAATATGAAAATTACTAAACCACCCTGGTCACAGCCGTTGGATCGGAGGGCATCGCCATCATTCTACTAGGCAGGGTACTCGGATGGTCCACAAGTGTCCTCACTGAGTCCCGAGACATCTCTTACGTGTCCCGCACGTGACCCTTCGTGGGGGTCCCCCGAGGTTTTTCCTGGACTGCCCTCGAGGCCTTGATCACTAGGCCGGTGGCAGTGCCCGGGACGAGGGTCCCCAGGACGCTTCTCACCGAGTCGGTGGCAGCGCCCGGGACATGGGTCCCCAGGACACTTCCCACCTGGCCGGTGGCGGCGCCTGGGGCATGGGTCCTCGGGGCGTCTCCTTACCGGGCCGATGGCGGCGCCCGGGATGGGGGTCCCCGGTGTGCTTCTCACTGGGCCGATGGTGGCGCCCGGGGCATGGGTCCCCGGGACGCTTCTCTCCAGGCCGGTGGCGGCGCCCGGGGCATGGGTCCTTGGGACACCTTCTTACTGGGCCGGTGGTGGTGCCTGGGACAGGGATCCGCGGGGCGCTTCTCACCAGGCCCGTGGTGGCGCCTGGGACATGGATCTGACGAGGATTATCACCCGAGCTACTTTCATTAACACACATTAGGTTTAGGTCAGGTTCAAATCTGATATGTGTCTATGAGTCTTAAATGGCCGCTATGATCTTAGACGACTAGTCTTCTATATACTAGGAGAGCGAGGACATAAAGGTAGATTGTGATCGCAGCCCTTGCGCGATCACAAGATCGCAGACATTGCGCTGTCAGGAGGTCGATGACTACATGCGACCAAGACAATTCGAGGGTGTTTAAGTCTTTTACAAAACACATCTCCAGGGTCAAGATAACTTCTCCCACGTGTGAGGACAACGGCCAGGAGGTTAATATGTGCGGTTACCCACTAACTACACATACTAAACCTGCGTAGGAGAGAGGTACGGTTATACAAACCGCACAGTAGCAACCGTCTAGAACTGCTTCGCGTTGGCACCCTTTTGTTGAGTATAAAAATGTGGCCAATGCACGATCTAGAGGACTGCTAAGTGAACAAGAATTAGCAGGAGTCTTAGTAACCTGAAGACTTAGACATAGTTAGATAGACAGAGATCTTCGCCTGTGATCATCTCTTCAGCCCTTTTGTAAACGCTTTTTCTCCCATATAGTGAAATCATAACAGGACGTAGGGCTATTACTCTCACCATCAATGGCCTGAATCTGTATAAATTCTCTCGTGCTCATACAGATATTACTCATCCTACCTTCCCGGAGGAGCGCCCTGATAGGTCTCACAACTCACAAATTCGTGTAAGATCGGCTGAGGACCACGAGTCCAAATCGTCGACAGCTGGCACCCACCGTGGGGCCCTTTTCTCAAGGTGTTTTCCCTGCATCTGGAGGTTCAGTGAGCCATGTCTGGGGGCATATAACTCTGAAAACGACTTCGATCTCGATGATTATGCCCATATACGGATGCCTTCACCCAGCGATCCCGTTCCAATGGAAGAGATCAATTGCGAAGACATTCCGAAGGGACGTCAGGAGGACACGTCATCCCCTACCCAGGTCATGTCTGTCGACCAGGGGATGGATGAGACAGGTCCGAAACTTAATGTCAGTTCCACCATATTGGAAATCAAGTCTCGGTCACCATGCATCCCTGTCGTGAACCAGGATCATTGTAGATGAGAACTCAGTCCAGGGAGGTTTGATCCTGACAACCTCCACTCTCTCTTGATTTCGAGTCCGACTCAGAACAAACAGGGATGTTCTCTCCTTCTGCGGCCTCGCTCCCCAGAGAATTCACTGTCTTGTCGGAGGAAACTCCCGATCAGTGGGTTGCTAGGGAGAACAGGAGCGCAGACAAAAGGAGGAATAGGAACATTGGCAAAACGAGGGTTAGGACCGTGAGAGACGAGATAACGAACTCCGCAGAACAGCCCTAGAGGCTTTGCAAAATGCGCAATCTCGTTATGACGCCGCCCCTAGTTCCTCCCGTTGCCCAAATGGTCACAGGCGTGACCAGACGCCTTCTTTGCCCCCGGAATATTCACTGGCGGATGAAGAAACAATGACACCTGGCGCACCAAAGAGAAGTACGCATGGCTGACTTCGATCTATCGCGGAAGTCTTGCGTAATTTTTCTCCTACCCTCACAGACGCGGACAAACCGGCTTTTGGTAGGATCCTGGCAGAGAAGCTGGATGAGGTCGCATCTGATGCAACCCCCTACAGCTTCCTCCCGGTCTATGATACGTTCCCATGAAAAGGAGTATTCTTACTCTAGTCATGGTAGGTGTAGTCGACTACCATCCGGATCACTTCGGCACGACAAATCCAGACCCGTAGGAAGTTCTCGTGATCGGGATCGAATTCCTGTGCATTCTCGTCTGGGACTATGTGGCGCGTCCCCATCGCGTGAAATCACTTGTGGTCAGGCTGGGAACTGCGGACCTCTCCACAGTTCCTATGTTGGCTATAAAGCTTTCTCGCCAAGCCTCCGTGCGGTCGTCTGGCCGGATAAGTTCAAGCTGGGGGCAATTGAGAGATTTGATGGGACCCAGAATCTGTCGGAGTTCCTTCAAATTTACATCACCGCTATCCAAGCGGTGGGTGGGGATGATCGCGCCGTGGCCAATTACTTGCCGACGGTCCTTGAGGGACCAGCAAGGACCTGGCTGTTCAATCAGCCTGAGGGTTAGATATATAACTAGGAAATGTTGTGTGACGCCATCCTCAACAATTTCCAGAATTGTTATCAGAAACCCAGAAAAGATGATGATCTTCATCGCCTAAGACAAACCTCTACGGAGACTCTTCGTAGTATGTCAAAAGGTTTGTCGGGGTGAGAAATACCATCCCAAACATATCTGATAACTCTGTTATCAGGGCGTTTAAGCACGTCATTCGGTATCGGAGGTTTATGGAGGATCTACTTATCCACCCTCCTCAGTTAGTAGCCGATCTATTTGATATGGCTGACCGCTACTCTGACGCGGCCGAGGTCGTTGAGTGGAATAGAATGGTGGATAAAGGGAATTTACCGCCCCAACCAGGTCTCAAGGACATGAAAAAAGAGGATACAGGCAAGAATCTTCATCGGGCGGGAAATCGAAGAAGTCTAAGAAGAATCAAACCGGACAGTATCGGGAGGTCGCAGTCACAGAAAAGCCTCCATTGGCCAAAGGTAACAAGTTTTCATTTAAAAATAAAACTGCCCACTAGTACAGAAAAGCTTTCTTCTATCGGTAAAAAAACCCTTCTACTATCGGTTTTCGTACCGATAGAGATAGACACGATAGAACAAGACAGAACATTTTCTATCGGTAAATAACCGACAGAAGAAATTAGCAATTCTATCGGCATCTTAGCAGTGTACCGATAGCAAAACCGTCATAGCCTGAGGATTAACGGTGGGAAAAGTACACTATTCTAACGGTTAATTACATGATTACCGACAGGAAAATATTACTATTCTATCGGCACCTTATGATTTTACCGATAGAAAACACGTCCTCGTCTGACGTTTAGCGTTGGGAAAAATACCCATATTCTAACGGTTAATTATACGTTTACCGGCAGAAAAAAGTGTAGCACTCTCTCGGTTGGAAATGACATTATCGATAGAAAAAATCACAGTAGTCTCTCGGTTGTGCAGGAAAAGTCACTATATTCTGACGGTTCATTTCAAGTTTACCGATAGAAAAGTGGGTAGTAGTCTCTCGGTTGTGGATGAGTTTACCGATAGACAAAACCACAGTAGTCTCTCGGTTGTGGATGAGTTCACCGGCAGGAAAAGTTACTCTATTCTGACGGTTAATTTCAAGTTTACCGATAGAAAAATGGGTAGTAGTCTCTCGGTTGTGGATGAGTTTACCGATAGACAAAACCACAGTAGTCTCTCGGTTGTGGATGAGTTCACCGGCAGGAAAAGTCACTCTATTCTGACGGTTAATTTCAAGTTTACCGATAGAAAAATGGGTAGTAGTCTCTCGGTTGTGGATGAGTTTACCGATAGAAAATTTGTAGTGGTCTGTCGGCTGTGAATGAATTTGCCGATAGAACATTCACATATACAGTACATTATTTGCAATCACAATACAGTACATTCACATATACAGTACAGATGCAATACATTATAGATTGGATACACAATACAGTACAGATTGACACATTAGACAGTTATTCACATATATATCGACAAATACAAATTGCAATCCAATGTGGACATTTATTGACATATATATTTATTCACATGTATATAAACAGTCTATGCACAAAGTACACGAAAAAGAGAAAATTATCATGGCGGATGGTTGGGCGCAACTTCCTCCATGACATATTGAGCCCAGATTTGTCGAAGATCTCTAATCTTTGCATTTTCGTATGAGTCTTTCGACATGGCGATCTGCAAGCATGTGTGAATACTTAGTAACTAACTTCCTAATTTAGAACGTGACACCCAATTTTCAAATTTGAGTTAGCTATTGATGCTTACCTGGGGGAATTGGGCAAAGTTTGTCTGCACTAGGTCGTACATGTAGCAAAACACATAAAACCCGCATTCCCACGATTGCGGCTGCTGATGGCACTGAGATAATTGCATATGCGAAGACATGTTAGCTATTGTTTCCATAAACTAATTAAGCATAAACAAAAAGTCTCGTGAGTACCTCATATTCTTTCCAAGCTAGTAGGGAGCCTTGCGGTGCGGCATGCCTCCCTCCAGTGGACACATATTTATCAAAAGCCCTGCATTTCAGTTAGTATTGCCGGTTAATGTATTATCATTAGCTAGTGAGGTGAAAATTTAAATCAAACATATAAGTTACTTACGCCTCCATATTCCCCTTGACCACATATTCCATCGATAATTTGTCACGCATCGAATCGAGGTAGTACACCTCGTTCCTCGGCGGACAGATCACGATGAGGATCCAGTGGCCCCTGCATTGTACGTAAAAGAGGACCGCGTGCACAAAGTATATCTCAGGTGTAACATACAAGATCGAGTTAAATTAGTACAAAATGCACTAACCTTTGGTGGTACGGCACCAGAATGAACTCCCTGTCCTGCTGCGCCATCAGCGCCTTGGATATGTACTGCTCAGCGTGCGCAGCGTCGTGCTCTAGCATCGTGAGGCTTATTTTCTCTGGGTCGAGGAAACCCACCTTGTCACACGCAGCCTCCGATGCTAGCCTGTACATGCACCTGCATGCAAAGGACGACATTAGTATTGCATAGAAAGTTACTACATTTCAAATGAACTACAACAATGCAGAGTTAGCAAACAGAGTTAGAAAACAGCAATACATAGCATCAGCAAACTCACAGGACTCCAGTCCGTATGATGGACATATCGAGCTCCCGCCCGTTGTAGAGGTCGAACAGATCCTCGTGTGCCACGGATATACTCCCGGGCTCACGGTGGAACTGCCCAGGCCTGTAGGGAACTAAGAAGTTCAGATTGATCGGAGCTCGGTGTAGGTACCACGCGTGGAGGTCTCTGGTTGATCGATCCAATTTGCGCAAAGCTGCCTCCGACATGAGTGGGGACCCGTTCATGAACCTCTCCGGCTGTCCCTGTCGCCCTTTTCCCTTGCCTTTGCCCTTGCCTTTTGCCGGGGACTGAGCGCGTACCTTCGAAGGCAAGGGCGAGGTGATGGCAGCGTTCTTCCGAGGTGAAGGCGTGGATGCGCTGGGTGGGGTGGAGGCCGTCTTTGATGTGTCCAGGGTCGCACGAGATCGGGCCTCATGCCCCGAGCTGGGGCGCAGTCCCCTGGTAGCCCAGCGGCAGGCCACTTCAATTAATGAGCACGTATGTTAGATTATGCAAGTTGAGTGTACTGAGTAGGATGTAATCTAAAATGTGTAGGATTTACCGGTTGTATTACAAGACACTTCTTGGGCCACTGTACGTAGGGCCCACTGCCTCAGTAAGTGTCTGCAGTTCCTCTGTTGGGACTGGCAACGGAGAATCGTTGTAGCCCGGCATGGCCATGTCCACCTGTACCTTTGCGAAACCCAACCACAGAGGTACACAGTGGACCCGGACATCCGGCCCAGACGGATATACGAAGCCGTGTCCAACCACTTCCTGCCCGGCGCCTACGTGATTCTGTAGGATGCAGCCCTCCGGCCCCTGCAAATTTGTAACAATTAAGTGCACAGTTGAAGGCTTGCATCAACTTAAGTGCACAGATGAAGGCTTGCAGTACCTCAAGTAGATCCACTGGATCCGCGAGTACCTTCGAAGCACAACTGCTTATCCGACCCCGCGGGGTACCGTCGTCCTGGGGATCCGCATCTGCACTCTTGGCCAGCAATGCTTCTCTCAACCATGCAAACTCTTCCCTCATTTGTGCGACCTCAGTCTGCACCTCAGACTGTACCTCAGCCCGTATCTCAGCCCGCATCTCCTCCCGTACCTCAGCCCGTATCTTATCGGAGAGGTCAGCTTCCTTTTCCTTCCAGGTGCGGGCCTTCTTCCTCGGTGGAGCCGGATCTACGAAACCGGCCTTCCACGACACAATGGCTCCCACGGCCCGTGTCCGCCCGGGATGCTCCTTATTTCCTAGAGCCCGGGTGAGGATGTCGTTCTCCCTCTGCGGGGTAAACAATCCCTCCGCTGCCTCCTTCTCAAAAGAGATATGTTACATTTGAAGGTACCTTGTGAGACAAATTGCCTTATATACACTTGTGCGCACACAGTTTACGAGGTTAGCCAACTTACCATTCGCCTCACAACGTCGGCGTCCCCAGGGGTTGCAAACTCCACAGACCCCGTGGACGACACGGACCCCCTCCCCCTCCACCATCGCTTGCACCTCTCATCCCGGATCTCGGAGAGCGGCAACTCAGGGGTGTCGATGACAGGATTTTGTTCGTCTTCCTTCTTCCACTGTTCCTCCTTCCCCGCATAGCCCCGGGATCCAAGCCGATGCGGGTGGTCGTTCCTCTTCTGGATCGCCCTATTCTTCTCGCTAAGGGCCTTGAACTCCTCAGTCCCCTTCTGCTTGGTGAATTCCTCCCATACCTCCTCCGATATGAAGGGGTACTTCTCGCAAGGAGATTTCCCCGCAGCGAGGAAGTTACTGACGAGCCAGCTCTTAAAGGTTTTCCATGTTCCGTTCATGTCCTTCAAGCAGGCAGTCCTAGGTGTATCGTCGGGGATGTTCCACTTAGCCTGTTTCCGAAAAATGCATACAATTAATCACGAGTTAGTTAAACTTTAGTATAAGCCAAGAGAACGTGATTACGAAAGAGTTCAGCGATTTCAGTTCATTTAACCTTCACTTCCGCCCACAACCTATCCCTCTCGTCCGCCGTCACGTCCTTCCAGCTCTGGACGGTGATCTTCACCCTTTCTTTCGCCAACAGCCCAACGTAGGCCGCGTACCTCCCAGCATTCTTTCCAATCGGCCTCCCAAATTGGTTGAACTCACAAGAAAGATCCGTGCGTTTGGCCAAACGCCCCAACGTCGTCGCGCCTCGCCCCACCCTCTTGCGCTGGGATGTAACAGCCCCATCTTCAGTAGTTACGATGGGGTTGGCCCTAGTCGAACCACTAGTACCATCCGATGAAGACGACGACATGTCTTCCCCTACAAAACCTTCAACAAACCATATATATGGCAATTAATTCGCCTTGGAGTTCCATAACTCAGCCCAGGACTGGAGACTAACTAGGGCGGCAAAAGGGAAAATAATACAAAAAGAAAGACATGCATAAATTACTTACTGAACTCTTCAGAAATATTTTCTATCGGTAAACACATGAGCTGCCGATAGACCATAACAATTACCTCCACACAAGACAATTTTTCTATCGGCAAACACGTGAGATACCGATAGAACATAACAATGTTCTCTACATATGGAATTTTGTTGACAAGCCACCATTCACTGTCATCACATAACATTCTCGATGATTTGCTACACTAATATTCATGGGCCAGCATTATTATTTCACACGTAAATATGCACACGCATCTAAGTGCCACTGTGCATAATCTTTAGCCTAGCCTGTAGGTGAGTCATCAGGACTTCACAGCTATTAGGTTGGGAAAAGTCATGTATATAGGCATTTGAAACATATACATCGAAGACCCATCCACATTGCCATATATTCATACGAAGTGAGTAAAAATTCCCAACCAAACTAGTACATTGCATGGCTCATGTCCTTCCAGATCCAAATTAAGTTTTACTACTTGTGCAGAAAAATTTTCTATCGGTAAACACATGAGCTGCCGATAGAATATGTGTAAGAACACCTCCAACATATAATCTGCATTACATGGCAGTTGGATACAATTGATCACACATACAGTAGTATAGAGAAGTTAAAATCTCAAAACAGGTTCATTACAGCACTGGAACATATTATGTAAACCCTAATAAAAATCAACATTGCCTGCGGAATGTACATAAGCCAACACAATAGGGAACCCTAGTGTAATTGCAAAACTCGAATAATTAGTACGTGCAAAACACTAGGATCAAATAAAGAAGATGCTGGAAATAGAACGACGAATTAGGGTATTTACGGCGGTGATCAGTTCTGGTGATGGAGAGGCGGTGTAGAACGCAGCAGCGGTCGGCGAAGGACGAAAATAAGAACCGGTGGCAGTGATGAACCAGTGTCCAGCCGGCGATCGTCGTGTGGGAGAGAGGAAGTGAGTGGTCACGGCGGAGGTTGGGGTTTTCTTCGCTCTCGAAGAGACGCAGTGCTCTAAGGTGGAACTGTTCGAGTGGAGGGAAACTAAAGGGCCGTGTACGAGTAATAAAGTAGCGGAGGAACTTTTCTATCGGTATAACAAAATGATACCGATAGACTTATGTAATTTTCTATCGAAACAACAAAATAATACCGATAGAAAAAGTAAATTTCCCGGAAAAATATTTGAATTAGTGGATGCATTTTTCTATCGGTATAAACAATAAAATCCCGTGAGACCAATTTTCCACAGAAATTTTTTTTAAAGTGCTTGAGATTATAGTATTGGGTGCCATTTTTCTATCGGTAAAAACAACAAAATACCGTGAGAGTAATGAAAAGGTGCCCTTTTCTATCGGTATAAACAAAAAAATCCCGTGAGCCCAATTTTCCCCAGAAATTTTTTTTGATTAAGTGCTTGAGATTATAGTATTGTGTGCCCTTTTTCTATCGGTAAAAACAACAAAATACCGTCAGAGTAATGAAAAGGTACACAATTTAACATCAAACAGACCGTGGTTGAAAGCTGCAGAATGTTAAAGAAAGAGCGAAGATAGCCGAAAAATTGGAAAATTGACATAAAAAGAAATTGTTCATTCATTGTTGTTTTATCACTTACAAAAAAAATAAAACCCAAAATGCTAGGTCAAGGGGTGGTCTTAGCCCTGGCTGCATGTAGAATAGAGTCAGTTAGACTTGCAACCAGGACGCAGGACTCCTCTAGTGACAAGTTGTCCCTAGGATCAACTACTACCGCGTCGAGAAGGCCTGCGACCTCCCTCAGCTTCGCTATGGTATCCTTCATAGTCAAACCGCAGCCAGTGATGGTCATATCCGCGGCTTTCTTCTCCTCGCGAAGACGCCTCGTCCTCGCCCTAGCATTGTCACCATCCGTCTTCATGCGCTTAATGCGCTGGAAGAGATCGTCAAGGTCAAGCCGTAGCTGAGTGTGCTTGTCTGTAAGGAGCTTGTGCTCCTCCTGGAGGGCCCTCAGGTCAGCCTTCACTTTGGTAGTGTCTTCCACGGCTACCATTCCCTGTGCAAATCAACAGGTCAAGAATGAACTGAACATGGATTAACAATACAGGGGTAAACCGAGGAGATTTAGAGTTCTTACCAGGGAGGGCGTGGATGACGATCCCATGGAGGTTGCCATTGTGAAAGAGAAGATGAGGAGTCGAACCGTTCGAGAATTAGAAAAACAACAAAATACCGCGACGCATGGCGAGGTACTTATAGAGTTTCCAAGGCGACGCATGGCGACACGGTTGAGAATTCAAAGCGGCAGTGTCTTCTTCTATCGGTAAAAACAGGAAAAAACCGTCAGACAACAAATACCGTGAGACTAACGAATTTATTCTAACGGTAAAATAGAACAATACCGATAGAAAACGTTTTGAAGTGCCTGAGAGAAGATGTCCTTCTCTATCGGTATAAATAACAAAATACCGTCAGAAAAAAGGGATTTTTGCAGAACTTAATTTGAAGAGGCTGCGATGAGATTTTTGCAAGTGCTATTTGAAGGGAAGAATTAAATATTTACAGGATAAAAGTACTGTACATGTTAGAACTCATGCTGTGGAGTAAAATTGAGATGTATTAATGCTGTGAACTAGCTTATCATTAAATTCTAAAGAAAAATGTACTGCCTGATGTATTAATGATAAGTTCCTCACCTTGCTGCAGAACTTGTGGGCTGTTTGCTTGGCATTTATCCCTGAAATAGAAATTAATCATCAATGGTTCTCAACCCATAAGCCTTCTTCGTGGTCATCTCGCAGATACGTTGTTTCGTCGATATCTTCAGTACGGATAGATTGAATGTCCTCTAAAAATGGAGGTATTTCATCGAATTGGTTATACTCCTCTTCGTCGACAACATCTTCGACCCCAACAATACGTCTCTTGCTGTGGAGGACAACATGCAAGTTTGGATTGGCCGGGTCAACAATGTAGAATACCTGTGTGGCTTGCTTTGCAAGTATGAATGGATCGTCTTGGTGTCCGACTCTACCAAGATCGACGAGAGTAAACCCGTAACTGTCAACTTGAACACCTCGAGGGATTTCGACCCATTGGCATCGAAACAGGGGAATCTTAAGTAATCCGTAATCGAGCTCCCATATTTCGTCAATACCACCGTAATATGAGTTTAGCGCCCTTACTGACCTGGCATCCTCGGAAATAGCAAACAGTGTCACTCCGCTACATTGCGTGCTACTCTTGGCATCTTGAGCTCTTGTGTAAAATGAATACCCATTGATGTCGTACCCCTGCCAAGTCCCTACAGTGAATCTTGGGCCTCTAGCCAACCATGTCACAGTTTCACTTACGGAGCCCTCGGCAGCTCGCGTGACTCTTTCTTGGATCCACTCAGCAAATTTCCTGTTATGTTCTCTGCTTACCCAAACGTCTGACTTCGAAGGATTCTGTGACCGTAACATTACCTTGTGCTCGTGTATGTATGGCTCGACCTCCGTCATGTGTTGTAAGACCCAAAAATGTGATTTTGCGTACACATCACGAGCGGGGACGATAGCTTTGAATCCAATCGTTCCAATTCCCTCAAGCCTACCCTCGTGTCGGGACCTAGGAACACCAATTGGGTCAACCCCGGCCATATAATCTGTGCAAAATTCAATCACCTCCTCGGCGGCATAACCTTCCATGATACTCCCCTCGGGTCGACGACGAGTCCTTACGTATCCCTTCAATACACCCATAAATCTCTCAAATGGATACATGTAGCGCAGGCACACGGGTCCACAAAACTTAATTTCTCTGATAAGATGGACCATAACATCAAAAAAGGATGGAGGGAAATACATCTCGAGCTGACAAAGAGTTGTAACCACGTCGCGTTGCAAAGCGTCCAGTCCATCGGGATCAATTACCTATGAGGACACAGTTGCGCCAAATATTCATATCAGAAAAATCTTCTAATTAAGCTCCACAAATGGAGGTAGTGAACTTATAGTACGAGTGCACGTACTTACCTTGCAAGATATTGCGTTGAAGAAATAACATAGGTTTGTGATTGTCTCTCTGACTTTAACTGGGAGAATGCCTCTGATAGCAATGGGAAGCATCTGTGACATCAAGACATGACAGTCGTGGGACTTCATGCCAACCAGTCTTAGGTCCTTCATAGACACAAGTTTTTTCAAGTTCGCGGAGTACCCACATGGAACTTTAACACCGTTCAGGCACCGACAGAGTTCTGTTTTTTCGCTCTTGGACAACGTGTAGCAGGCCGGGGGGAGGTATGTACGCTTTCCATTCTCTAAAGGTGCAAGCTCAGTCCTTATCCCCATTTCCACCATGTCACGACGAGCTTTCACACCATCCTTTGTCTTTCCCGGAATGTTCAACAACAAACCAATCAAACTGTCACAGACATTTTTCTCTACATGCATGACGTCAATGCAATGTCGAACTTGTAAGTGCTCCCAGTACGGTAGATCCCAGAGAATCTATCTCTTCTTCCAAACATTTTTTTCTCGAGGTTTAGAATGCTTACCGAACTCAACATTGATGTCGTTCACGCGTGAGTAAATCTCCTTACCGGTCAGAAACACTAGAGCTGATCCCTTCTCAGGCTTCCCGTTAAATGATTTCCTCTTCTTACAGTACGTGTGATGCACCGGAAGAAACCTGCGGTGACCCATGTACACTGTTTTCCGGTAGTTTCGCAGCCACATGCTCTCAGTTTCATCTAGGCAAATAGGGCAAGCCTTGGCTCCTTTCGTACTTTACCCCGACAAATTGCCGTAGGCAGGAAAATCATTTATGGTGCAAAATATCAGGGCCCGCAAGATGAAATTCTCTTTCTTGTATGCATCCCACACCTGCACACCCTCGCTCCACAATTTCTGTAAGTCCTCGATTAAAGGCGCTAGAAACACGTCAATATCATTTCCGGGTTGTCTGGGTCCTGAGATTAGTAACGCCATCATGATGTACTTGCGCTTCATGCATAACCAAGGAGGAGATTGTAGATGCATAAAAGAACCGGCCAAGTGCTGTGCCGGCTGCTCATATTACCATGTGGGTTCATACCATCTGTACTCAGCCCGAATCTTACATTCCTAAGTTCACCGCCGAACTCAGCAAATGTTCTGTTGATGTTTCTCCATTGAATAGAATCAGCTGGGTGTCTCAGTTTTCCGTCTTGTTTCCGGGCTTCAGCATGCCAACGCAAGTGCTTCGTGACTTTCGGATTTGCAAACAGCTGCTTCAATCTAGGTATCACAGGCAAGTACCACACAGTTTTTGCCGGGGGCCCTTTCCTTACCTCGTGACGTTCACTGTCAATCCGGTCCCTACGCGTATACCTCGATGCGCCGCATCTTGGACAAACATGCAAACTGGAGTACTCGTTACGGTACAACACACAATCATTTGGGCATGCGTGTATTCTTTCGATTTCCATTCCCAACGGACACAACAGTTTTTTGGCTTGGTAAGTAGATCTTGGCAACTCATTTCCCTCTGGAAGCATGTCCGCTAGAAGATCTAATAGTGCCGTGAAACTCTTATCACTCCAACCGTTTCCTGCCTTCAAGTTATATAATCTCAGCACAGAAGACAGTTTTGTAAATGTTGCACATCCAGGGAACAGAGGCTTCTCAGAGTCAGCAATCAGTTTCTCAAATTCACAGAAGTCATTTTCGTTGTAATCTTCCTCTACATCACGTAACATCTCATCTAGATTGTCATCATCATCATCTACGTGCACATCGGAATGAACATTACCAAAATTGGGATGATCATCGATATTATTGCAATCCACATCCGAGTCGTGCTGATTGGTAGTAGTGGTGCTTGTTTCCTCAAGATCTTCGCCATGCCATATCCAACGGGTGTATCGCGCGTTAAAACCACGATGAATCAGATGACTCTTAATTTGATCAGAGTTGCTAAACCTCTTCAAGTTCATACAATCTGTACAAGGACAGAGCATATTTTTCTCTCCCTTCCTCTCCTTTTGTTGCTCAGCAAATTTAATAAACTCATTCACACCATCCAAATATTCAAGAGTAGTACGTTTTATTCCATACATCCAATATTTCCTGTCCATCTATAATTAACAAAATTTAACTAGTAAGCCATGCATGAAACCTGCCCGATTAAGTTATGTATATGTACATGTACAGCCTCTTACAACAGATACATGTGTTGAACCCTAGCCTGACGAAATTAACACTATTTAACCTAGCTAACTACACAATACAAGCTAGTTAGCTCCTAAAACATGACGCATTTCCAGCTACCAAGCTCCCAAGCTTAGAGCTACAAACTTGGAACTACACAATACAGCTAGCTTGCAAGTAGAGAGGAAGGGAGATCTAGAGGGAGAGAGAGATAAGTGTCGACGATTAAGCGTACCTTAAAGAGAGGGGCGCAATCAACTTCCCTCCAGCCTGCGCTGATCACCCTAGCAGTGTAGCTGGAACTTTCGTCACAAACAGAGGGACACAAAGTGCAACAGAACAAATTAAAGAGCAGCTCAGCAATGGTCGAGTGGGGTTTTCCTTATAATGGACATTTTTCTAACGGTAAATACATGAAATAACCGTCAGACTAACTTAGGTAATTTGCCGCTCACATATTCTATCGGTAAAAACACACACATACCGTTAGAGAATATACATTACTGAGCAAATATATGTGTTTTCCTATCCGTAAATATGTGTACTTACCGTTAGATCATGCATGACACAGCACGCACATGAGTTTTTCTATCGGTATATATGTGTACTTGCCGTTAGATGATGCATGACACTCGAGCATTAGTTTTTCTATCGGTAAATATGTGCATTTACCGTTAGACTATGCATGACTGAGCAAATATATGTCTTTTTCTATCAGTAAATACACATATTTACCGTTAGAATATGCATGACTGAACAAATATGTGCTTCCTATCGGTAAATATGTGTATTTACCGTTAGAATATGCATGACTGAACAAATATATGTGTTTTCCTATCGGTAAATATGTGTACTTACCGTTAGAGGAGGTACTGGTACCAAACTGGGACAAACATGCACATGCCATTTCTCACATTCAAGGAATCATATCAATGTAACATCAAACATATCTTACATCAAACGGATCTTAACTAGAAGATAAAGCAATATATTTCAAGAAATGCTAATTTGTGGATTAACTAGGAGACACAAAAATACTTTTCGTAGGTAGTTGGGACTTCATCTTGCCAAAGAAATTACAGATGCCAGTTCACAAATTCAGGTACAAACATACACATGCCAGTTCACCAATACAAATTCAGGTACAAACATACACATGCCAGTTCACAAATTGAAGTGCATGTCTGAAACAGCAGTACAAATACACACCTACCTACCAATACAATTAAATACACAAATGCTCCCTGCACATTCAAGTTCATGTCCCAATTAGCAATACATGATACACAAATATACAACAATATACAAATACAACAATTCACACATTCGATGTATATTACAAAAGCCACGTCTGAAATTAACAACAGATCACGACGAGGACCCAGTGGCCCATACATGCATTTTACATAAAAGGGAACCTTTGCAGGTTGCCACAATGCAACTACCGACTACAAGTTAGACCTGATACATCACAAATCCATTCATCCAAAACAGTAAATGTCTGAACCACATTGGACTTAACCATAGGAGTTCAGTTCGAAGACGCCCGAGGAGCTGGAACTGCCGTCGACATACATTTGTACGTATTGGTGATTTCCTCGGACTCAAACTTGATCAACTCAACTCAACTCAACTCAACTCCATTAACAAAAAGAACCTACCTTCCAAGATGTTGTTCTGTGTAGTGATGGTGTAGAATGGCTGTGCAAATAACAACAATTCTTCTTCTCCAAGCAGGTAAGCATCTGGCCACAAGCTGGTGCATGCAAAAAAATGTAAGATGCTTTCTATAGGTCCTGATTTGAGAAACACGCCGGGCTTAAGCATCTTCTCGACCGAGCCAACCAAGATCTCGCCCTTCACGTCCTTCCAGCTCTCGACGGTGATCTTCACCATTTCTTTCGCCAACAAGCCAACGTAGGCAGCGTACTGCGATGAAGAACCGTGAAATACGTTGCCCCTCACGAGCATCATCCAAGGACCTGAACAGATCATAATCATATTGAAAAGAAGACACATCAAAATGAAGGATACAAAAAAAGAAGAATTATTGCCATAATCGGATTAGAATAATCTAACAATATTGCAGAAATTTTACGTACCTTCCTTGGGATGCCGACGTCTAGAGGGTGTCGATGGAGGTGCGGAGGTGCAGCGGTCCCCTGTAGAGGTGCGCCGGCCGTCCATGGAGCTTACGGGTTAGGACTACGAGCCCCAGATGAATTGTGAGAATGAAAGAGACATACCCGTGTATTTATACAAATATATATTTTCTATCGGTACGAAAACAGAATACCGTTAGTAATAAAAACATCTGTAGAAGCCGAATGGTTCTATCGGCACAATAAATATTACCGATAGGAATTTTTGTACATACTCTATCGGTGTGTACGTACATTGCCGATAGAATATTACAAGTTGTAGAAGGCCAACAGTTCTAAGATATTTTTGCAATATTCTACCGGTATAAACATTCATTACCGATAGAATAAAACTATTTGAAGACGAACAGTTCTAAGCAATTTTCTATATATTCTAACGGTAAAAGAATCCATTACCGATAGAATAAAAATATTTGTAGAAGGTCAACTATTCTATCGGCGAACTACATATTGCCGATAGGAATTTTTAATATACTCTGTCGGTATATTCATACAGTAGCGATAGAATAAGTCTAGTTGTTGAAGTCGACCAGTCCTATCGGCGCACAACATTCTTCCGTCAGTACTTATGCATCTCTTCTAACGGCAAATATGTTCATCACCGCTAGAGTAAATCATACTATTTATTCTATCGGTAAGTTTCTTAGAAACCGATAGAGAAAATACATCCGTCGGGCTTTTATGACCGCGAGGCACATTTTCTATCGGTTTTGTGCTGTTTCGCTAATAACCGATAGAAGATAGGGGTTAGTAGACTGCATTTCTGTACTAGTGGCCTCTGGTAGCCGCAACGCCGACCATCCACAAAAATCGACTAACCCGCAGGAAGGCAAGAAGTGGTGTTCGATCCACAACTCTCCGGGACACGACCTCAAGAACTGCCAGAGCTGGTTGAAGCAATTAGACGACTTCTACCAGGGAATTGGGCCAATGCCCACTTTGCCACCAAAAGAGTAGACCTGCGGGCTTAGAGACGCCGACGGGGATGAAGAAATGTCCTACCAAGTACCTCATAATTTTGTTAATGTTATTTTCGGAGGTTCCTCCTCTTATGTTAATTGGTCAAGGCATTGGATGAGATGCAAATCCCTCGTTCAAAAATCAAACCCATAATTCATCCATTTTATGGGATAATTCTTGGTCCCTCGATGATTCCGATGGGACAGGTGGTGCTCCTAGTTGATGCCCACGGTGGCCCGATCTTCCGACAGGTAGAGGTAAGTCGATTGGTGGAGACTCGACGTTGACGATCCGGCTTCCGATCAGAACCGATCCGAACCCAGCAATCGCTACACCACGGCTCCGTTGGTTATCAACCATGCACAAACACGATTGACCTCGCCAAGAAGGCTTATCCCTGCATGCGAATCGAGAACACAAGCAAGAACGAGAAAGATGCAACTGAATTTGCAATTGAGGATGAAGCTCACGAGTTGGGGTCTCACAAACCGATGAACGGCGATACTGTTCAAAGACAGAATTGATCTAAGCAAAACCCAAGTCTAAACGGCAGCCATGGCGGCCATATATATACTGTATGGGGCGGCCATGGGGTGGAGGAGGAAACCCTAGGGGTACATGGGCCTTGGGCCCAAAGTGGAGCGTTGCAGCGCACGTCAAATTCTGATCGTAATCTTGTTTTGACGATTCCTGTTGATTCGTAAGGAATTTGGACATGGGACTGGATCCGTTGGAAAGCTCTCGTCGTTCTCTTGTCCGTAGAGTCCAAGAACGTCAAAAACGGACTTCGTATGTGGCCTGTACGTCCGTTTGAAGTTGGACTACGTGCAGATGGCCGAACCGGACTCGCAGATGAATTGAGCTCACTTGTGGGCTGGCCTTGGAGCGACGTGGCTTGTGCGACCTTAGAGGTGTAGAGGCGCCTTTCTTGAGTACGTCTTGTGTTTGGGGAGGCGGCCAAGGTGGAGGCGGAACTTGTGGTGGCGACAGCACAAAATCCAGACGACGTACGTGCTGCCAGCTTTCGCGTCCTGGCCAAGGTGGCGGACGATGACATCTTGATGACCACCATGTTGATGTCGTCTTGGTCATAACCATGATGTACATGGTCTCATCACTAGTGACACTGGGTGAATCAGATAATTTCTGAACAGAATTGGTTACTTTTGGCGTAATTGATTGTGATTCGGCTTATAGCACGATTTTTGGTAGGCCAACTCTCGCTAAATTTATGATGGCAATGTAGTATGCTTATCAGTGAGGCAAGTTACCTGGCCCGAAAGGCGTTATCTCAGTCCGAGGCAGCTGCAATGTGGCATTGACTTACGATCAGTTATCCCTAGAGCTAGTAGATCAACTTCCCCTCCGGGATGTCAAGATCACCACCACAGCTGCGGAAATGACCAAGGCCGCACGTCGACCAGATGAAAAGCTGAAACTAGTTCCATTATGCCAAGATGATCCATCCAGAACAATTCGGATTGGATCAGCCTTGGATGACAAATAGGAACTCGAACTCATTACTTTCCTCTGAGCTAATGCAAATGTGTTTGCGTGGAAACCATCCGACATGCCCGGTTTCCCAAGGGAGGTAATTGAGCACAGGTTAGCAATTCGACTTGGACAGCGACCAATAAAGCAGAAGCTCAAACGCTTTGCTGTTGATCGGCAAGAAGCTATCCGCGTGGAGTTAGATAAACTCCAAAAGGCCGGATTTATTCGTGAAGTCGATCATACGGAATGACTTGCAAATCCGGTCATGGTTTGTAAGTCAAATGGTAAGTGGCGCATGTGCGTCAATTACACCAGCCTAAATAGTGCCTACTCGAAGGATGACTTCCCCTTCCCTGAATCGATCAGTTGGTCGACTCTACTACAGGTTGCGAACTGATGAGCTTCCTGGATGCTTACTCAGGGTATCATCAAATTAGCATGGCAGAAGAACATGGAGAGAAGACTGCCTTCATCACACCATTTAGCACTATTGCTATGTCAGAATGCCATTTGGTCTCAAGAACGCTGGTTCCACGTACCAGCGCTTGATGCAAAAGACCTTTCTTTCCCAGATGGGGTGTAATATGAAAGCTTATGTGGATGATTTGGTTATAAAAATCCTGAAAAGCTTGACTCATTTGGATGATCTTGCTGAAACTGTCTATAATTTAAACCGATTTGGAATAAAGTTAAACACAGAAAAATGTTCTTTCGGGGTTTCATCTGGTAAGCTTCTAGGCTTTCTTGTTTGTTCTAGAGAAATCGAGGTTAATCCCGAAAAAATCAGGGCCATCATGCAAATGAGGTCTCCTTCGACCAAGAATGATGTCCAGTGGCTAGCAGGTCGCATGGCGGCTTTAAGTCGATTTATATCGCGACTAGGCGAAAGAGGATTACCTTTTTTCAAAGCTCTTTGAAAACACCATGGTTTTACCTGGTCGGATGAAGCCGAGAAAGCGTTCCAGGAGGTTAAAGCATACTTATCCAGTCTGCCAGTGTTGGTTTCTCCGATTACAGGGGAACCACTACTTTTTTACTTGGCGGCCACACCTCACGTGGTCACTGCAATTCTGATCGTAGAAAGAGAGGGTATGCAACAACCCCTCTATTACGTAAGCGAGGTACTTCATGGTCCTAAGGAGAGCTACCCTGAGGTCCAGAAGATACTTTACGCGCTACTGATGGCTTCCCGCAAGCTACAACATTACTTTCAAGCACATAAAATTACAGTGCCCTCATCCTTTCCTTTGGGAGATATTATTCGAAACCCGGAGAAATCTGGTCGAATCACGAAGTGGACTGTAGAACTTGGAGCATTTCACATCCATTTCACCCTCGCATGGCTGCCAAGTCTCAGATCCTTGTAGACTTTGTGGTCGAATGGACTAACCCTGACCCACCTATGCAAGAATCAAAAGACTTATCATGCACCGACCACTGGACGATGTATTTTGACGGCTCTCGTAGTTTTCAACACTCGGGGGCTGGAGTGGTCTTAATCACGCCTCAGGGCGACCAACTCAAGTATGTCATTCAATTACATTTTCTTGTGACTAACAATACAGTAGAATATGAGGGTCTTATTGCAGGGCTCCGAGCAGCAAAATTCCTTGGAGTCCGTCGATTAGTGGTGAGGGGAGACTCACAACTGGTCGTAAACCAGGTAAACAAGGAGTACAGCACCTCCGATGAGACAATGGCTCATTACCTGAGGGAAGTGAGGAGATTGGAAAAACACTTCAGTCATTTCGAAGTCCAATACATCCCGCGAAAGGACAATATTCTCGCAGATGAATTATCAAAAATTGGATCCTCACGTACATCTACTCCGGCAGGAGTGTTCGTCGAACAGTTAGAACATCCTTCGATCATGACTACAGTCGAAGATGACCTGGTAACAGTCTACGTTACCAACCTTGGACATGAAGAAGATTGGACCCATCCATTGAGGGTCTATCTCGAACATGGGACCTTGCCTAAGGATGAAACCGAAAGTGATCGATTGATTCAAAAAGCGCGCCTATACAAACTTATAGAAGGGGTTTTGTATAGGAAGGGTACTCAAGGAGTATTCATGCGTTGTATTTCTCAAGAGGAAGGTAAGTCCCTCTTGAAAGAGATCCATGACAGTGTATGTGGTGCGCACGCGTCATTTCGCACACTGGTCGGGAAGGCTTTCCGACAGGGTTTTTACTGGCCTTCGGCACTCGATGATGCCAAATACTTAGTCAAGACATGCCCTCAGTGTCAATTTCATGCAAGACAGGTTCATCAGCCCACATATGCCTTGCAAACTATCCCTTTAACATGGCCCTTTGCAGTCTGGGGGATAGATATTGTGGGACCGATGCCACAGGTGGTTAATGGGTACAAGTTCTTATTCATAGCTATTGACACATTTACAATGTTGATCGAGGCTGAACCAATCTGTAATGTCACCACTGCTGCGGCACAAAAGTTCTTTCATAAGAACATCGTCACTCGATTTGGTGTTCCAAGTCGTCTCATTACTGATAATGGTTCCCAATTCGCTAGCGGTCTCTTCCTGGACTATTGCGACAGTATTGGAGCTAAGGTGTGCTTTGCTTCTATAGCTCATCCACAGAGCAATGGTGTCGTCGAACGTGCCAACGGGCATATATTACAGGGCATCAAAAAATGTGTTTTCGATCACCTTAAGATGCGCTTGGGGGCTTGGGTAGATGAACTCTACTCCGTTCTATGGGCATTACGTACTACCTGTAGTCAAGCCACTGGTGAGACACCTTTCCAATTGGTATATGGCGTTGAGGCGGTATGGCCCATGGAAATTCGTATTGGTTCTGTCCGAGTAGATCAATTTGATCAGATTGATCAAGTTGGACAACGTACCCAGGATTTAACCCTCCTCGAAGAAAAACGTGATCGAGCGCTGATAAAATCAGCGGTATATTTGCATGCTTTTCGAAAATTTCACAGCAAAAGGGTGCGGCCACATCGTCTTCACGTGGGTGATTTAGTTTTACGAAAGATACAAAACTAGTCTAACCGCAATAAGTTTTCTCCTCAGTGGGAAGGCCCTTACATTGTTGTTTCAGTACCACAACCAAGATTGGCTCGGTTAGCAATGGAGGATGGTAGAATCCTGTCCAATACTTGAAAGATAGATCAACTACAAAAATTTTACGTGTAAGTTCTCTGATCTCTTTTCCTTTTCAATTAGCATGGTTTAATAAAAATTCGTGAGTACTTTTCTTCGGCTCATGTTACGTTCGTTTCTTTATTTGCCACACCTATAACGAGCCTTGCTCGGGGGCTGATCGCTGACAATCATCCTGCTACAATACCCTGATTGGATTCGCTGGCCGATTTCATGGTTGCTTCCAGATAAGACCTCACTCAAAAAGCTGTTTCTCAGTGCATACGGGACTTACTGGCATGTTCCTGATCATTCGAGTGGCTACCAGTTCGTAATAAGGCTGGGTGTCGTATTAAGGTCAGTATCGGTATGATCGAATGATCATATCTAAGTTAAAGCATTTCTTAGATATTCATAATGCCCATATTTTTTCCTGAGATTATAATACTAGGTCTTCGATACTTATGATCTGAGGAGGGGGCTAAGAGAATGTGGTCATAACATGAAATGAAGAAAATATCACTTTTTTCCAAAATTTAAGGCACGCATTTGCATGTTATAAATGTAAATTCTCAGGTACAATTACCAAAAGAGATCATTGTTCATTACAATGAATCAAATAAAGCCTAGTTCTTTCAACAGATTTTCAACTAGAGGCTTGACTTCTTCAGAGATGGCCTCAAGCTGTTCACTCTCGATCTCTGCATCTTCTACCACTGGTTCCAGATTCAGATCTGGGCCATGGTGAAACCATAATATGCAGAGAATGGCAGAGGCTATACATCGTACATTTGACTTCATTGCCTCTTCTTGTCGTTTTGTATCTCCAGGAAGATACTCGAGGAGTGATTCGGCTTGAGCTACGACCAACGTGGCTAACTCGCTAAAGCTTAGATTATCCTTTTGTGACTCGATCACATCTGCTTTTAGCAAAGTTGCCACCATCTTCAGCTTTTCGAAGATGTTCAGTTGAGTACTGCTGCAGGAGGAAATTGTTCTGTTTAAGTCTTCGTTCTCCATTCTGACAATATCAATCTTCGAGTTTTGCAACTTGATGGTCGCCTGGAGGTCTTTTTTCTCTTCTGAAAGATGGTTTATTTGATCCTCTTGTGCTGCATGCATGCAGTAAACAGTTACTATAAATACAACGAGATGATTTCTTCTGGTCAGAAATATAATTACAGGAGAGTAGCAATCGCGATTTCTGGAGTTAACCTTCAGAAAGGAAATCTTGGCAAATGCTACTACCTCCTGATTTTCCCGATCAGCCAAGCTCTTGTTCAGAAAGGCGTTCTCTCTATGAAAAGGCAAAGAATCATTAAACCTAGACGCGAATTCCGGCAAATAAGATGCATTTCACTTACTGTTGTAGCCGGCTGATCTCTTGTTGCGCGACCTCAATATGCTTTGCTACCGCTATTGATCCGGTCGCCACCCAAGTTAAGTCCTAGAACACAACAAGGAATCGCTCTTCAAAGCTTGGATATCCCTAAATTTTTGAAAAAATTCATCATTACCTCTCAAGAAAAACTCAGGGTTTTCTCGGGATATGAACTGTCACAAGACAGAACAGTGAAAACTGGGAACTTTGAAGTGTCGGGTTCACAATTCGATGCAGGATTAAAATTTGAAGTAAACATTCTCTTCGTTTTCTTCAAATTTGGGGGCTAGCTGACGAGGATTATCACCCGAGCTAGTTTTATTAACACACATTAGGTTAAGGTCAAGTTTGAATCTGATATGTGTCTATGAGTCTTAAATGTAGGATCGAGGATTCTGACTAGAGGGTGGTGAATAGGAGGCTTTAAAACTTTTCAAAAAAGACAACTTTTTCTAACTGAAACAATTGAACAAAATATATATTGCAAAAATAAAAGAGGAAGAGAAGACAAACACAAAGATTTTTGCCGAGGTCTCAGAGACTTGTCCGGTCTCCCCTACTCCTCGTTGAAGCACTCAAATGAATGAGTCTTGCTTCAATATCCACGAAGGATATTTTTCACTAAGGTTGCTCCTTCTCCACTCCGGATAGGTGAGCACCGATGTCTTTTACAAAATATACCGAGCCTCTCTGACAACCTCCATTAATGGAGAGGTCAACGGCCATGCCTCCAAACCGTCTAGGTGAGGGTGTTCACCAAGAGTAACAAGTTGCAAGATTTTCTCTTGACTCCCAACAAATATCGAGAAACTTCTAAGGATGTAAATGATGTGAATGAATACTCTCTGAAGATCTCTCTCAATCACAATCAATGATACTTGATCAAAAGATCAAGATTTTGGCACTTGGGCTCAAGTATATCTCAAAAATTATATCTCTTGGTTCATTAGAAAAACTGCTCAAAACAATGTTTATAAACACTGATCAAAATCTGCTCGAAAAGTGTTTATAAAACTGATAGAAAATGTGAACAGAAGCTTCTAAAAAATCTGCTCAAACACTGCTCAAATATCTACTCAAAATTGTTTGTAAAACTGATCAAAAAATAGTATGAGAAATTTGCTCAAAAACTCCTAAAAAATGTGAACAGAAACTGCTTAAAAATATGATAAAAAAACTGTTAAAAAGTGTTTTAAAACAGCTCAAAAACAGTAGAGAAAATCTGCTCAAAAATGTTTTAGAAAACTGCTCAAAAGTGTTTTAAAATTGCTAAGAAACAGTAGAGAAAAATCTGCTCAAAAGTATTTTAAAACTGATAAAAAACAGTAGCAAAAATTTACTCAAAAGTGTGTATAGAGACTGCTCAATGATGTGTATGAGAATGTAGCTTGAGATGTGTTTGTGAATGTGTAAGAATACTGCTCAAACCATCTCTATTTATAGCTCAACCTCTCAGCTAGCCGTTGTGGTCGATAAGGAAAGAAATCAGGCCAGCTAACAGCCAGCTTCGATCTCTAACGGCTAGTAAATAGCCGCTGGAACCTTTGATCGAATGAACAGTGTACTGGTTGAGTGAACAGTGTAACTGGTCGTATGAACGGTAATTGATCAAATGAACAGTACATGAATAGTGTCTGGTCAAATGAACAATACTCGTGTAATCTCTGGTCGAATGAACAGTGTCTGGTCGAATGAACAATGTCTGGTCATATGAACAGTACAAAAAAAACCAGTTTTAGTTCCTCTTTGAGATTCTTTACCAAAATTGTGAATGAATGCGAATGCAACATATGACCTAAGAGTTTCTCAGTTTTTTTCAGAACTAAAAGAGATTTTGCAACCCCTCTTAATAGTACGGTTAAACTAAAAAAGAATTTCTTATAAAACCGGTCAAACTCTAAACTCCAAGACCGGTACAATAAACAAGCACTTACCTTAGGCCTGTGCTGCTTCCTTCTTGGTGACCTTGCGCTTGCGACCTTGGTTCGCGATCTCACGCCTTGCGACCTTGGGCAACACCGCGACCTTTCGACTCCCATTTGACATTTCTTCTTTTCACCTAATCTTATTGATTATACTTAAGGCAAATAGATTAGTCTAAGACACTTGTTGTCATTTATCATCAAAATCAAGATTAAGGGCCGAGAAACAACATTAAATGGCCGCTATGATCTTAGACGACCAGTCTTCTATATACTAGGAGTGCGCGGTCAGGAGGTCGATGACTACATGCGACCAAGACAATTCGAGGGTGTTTAAGTCTTTTACAAAACACATCTCCAGGGTCAAGATAACTTCTCCCACGTATGAGGACAACGGCCAGTAGGTTAATATGTGCTGTTACCCACTAACTACACATATTAAACTTGCGTAGGAGTTAGGTGTGGTTATACAAACCGCACAGTAGCAACCGTCCAGAACAGCTTCGCGTTGGCGCCATTTTGTTCAGTATAAAAAGGTGGTCAATGCACAATCTAGAGGACGGTTAAGTGAACAAGCATTACCAGGAGTCTTAGTAACCTGAAGACTTAGACATAGTTAGATAGACAAATCGTCGACAGGATCCCCGAGGCGCTTCTCACCGGGCTGGTGGCGGCGCCCGAGACGGGGGTCCCCGGGACGCTTCTCACCAGGCCGGTGGCGGCGCCCGGGACGGGGGTCCCCGGGGCACTTCTCATCGGGCTGATGGTAGTGCCAGCGACAGGGGTCCCCTGGGCGCTTCTCACTGGGCCCGTAGCGACGCTCGGGACATGGATCCTCGGGACACTCCTTATCGAGCCCGTGGCAGTGCCCGGGAGTGGGGTCCCTGGGGCGCTTCTCCCTGGGCTCGTGGCTGCGCCCGGCACATGGGTCCTTGGGCCAGTGGCGGAGTCCAGGGAACAGGTCCCCGGGGCGCTCGTCACTGGGCCAATGGCGGCGCCCGGGACATGGGTCCCCGGGACGCTTCTCACTGGGCCAGTGTGGTGTCTGAGACAGGGGTCCCTGGGGTGCTTCTCACCGGGCCCGTGGCGATGCTCGGGACATGGATCCCCGGGACGCTCCTTATCGGGCCCGTGGCAGCGCCCGGGACTGTGTCCCCAGGAAGCCTTCGTACCGGGTCAATGGCGGTGCCCGGGACAGGGGTCCCGGAGCTGCTTCTCACCGGGCCCGTGGCGGCACCCGAGACATGGATCCCGGGGACGCTCCTTACTGGGCCAGTGGTGGCGCCCGGGACATGGGTCCCCAGGACGCTTCTCTCTGGGCCCGTGGCGACGCTTGGGGCTTGGATCCCCGGGAGGCTCCTTACTGGGACCGTGGCGACGCCCGGGACTGGGTACCTGGGATGCCTTCTTACTAGGCCGGTGGCGGCGCCCGGGACTGGGGTCTGTGGGGCGCTTCTCACCAGGCCAGTGGCGGCGCCCAGGTCATGAGTCACCGGGGAACTTTTCACCGGGAATGATCAGGCGCAGATTTGCCCCAACAACAGCCCCCCATGACGTCCGGGGACATACCCTAAGTTGCCGGAGGGGATGGTTTACACCATAGGGAACATCTCCCCCAGAGGAGCTCCCCGACGCTTGGCGAGCCTCGGTTCTCGTTCCACGCATTCATGGCGGTGCCACCGATAATCTTGATGCTGCGTGTCGCGATTAGCGTGTGCCGCCGGTCATGATGGATTCACGCGGTTCAAACGACGGCACATCGTTTACCGCGCGTGCCTCTTCGATCCGCATGCGTCATTTGAAACGATCGGCTTGGGCTTCGGGGGAACCGGAGAGCTCATATCGAAACATTGCCTCCGACTTCTCACCGGCGCCTTATTCCTATCCTAGTAACCTAGCCTCCGGTGACCTTTCACCCTATAACTTTCTCTACGGTAGATGGCTCCCAAGGGCCGGACCAAAGCCGCCGACATGCCCCTGGAGGAAGTCACCACGGACTTCCTTGGGGCTTCCGAGTTCACCTCGGGGGACTTGTAGCCCTCATAGAGTGGGGGGTTCTCGCGAACGAGGACGGCCGGATCCCCCCGAAGAAGGAGATGGCACCTCACCCCTGGGCCGGAGAGGTAGTCGTCTTCGAGGCCTTTGTGGAGGCCGGCCTCCAGCTCCTGGTGCATCCGTTGCTCCGGGAGTTCCTCCGGGAGTACGGGGTGACGCTCAACCACCGGACGCCCAACACCCTCGTCTGGATGGGCCTCTTCATCTGGTTGTGCAAGATAGCCACCGGATGGGAGCCGACGCTTTGGCTGCTCCGGTACTTCTACGAGCCCTTGGCGAGGGGCTCGTATGTCGTCAAGGGAAGGCCAAAGTCCGCCTTCGGCTGCATCATGATGCAGCTCCTCTCGGCCTGAGTGGAGGAGTACCCAGTGGTGGCCTCCCGGGATCATTGGGGGACGGGCTCCAGAGATGGTTCTATCTCTGGGTCCGGCACTCCGGGTGATGTACACCCCAGAGCCCCACTCCTACTGCCGCTCTCCGCCCCCAAGCCCTTTGTCTTGACCACGGAGGAGTTGCTCCTCCTCAGCAAGATGGTGGGTGCCCGAGGCTGGAGGTCCATGAGGGACCTCGCCGAGGAGCTGGCGCTCCTCAAGCTCTCCCCCTTCTCACACAGGAAGAGGGGGATCGGGATGTGCCCGGTGCATCAGCCCCCGCAGAAGTTGGTGGCCCGACGTAAGTACCCGGTCAACCTTATCCTTAGTCTTCGATATTTCGGCTAACACTTGTTCTTTGTAGTCCAACCGTACCCAGCCTCCCGGGAGAAGGCGGAGAACCTCCTCGGGAGGTACTATGCTGACAAGCACGAGCGCATCATGCGCGTCATCAGGGAGGGCTCTCCTCATAACTTGGTGGTGGAAGCCTTCGGGCTGAAGCTACCGGCGAGGGAACCTCTCCCCACCCCCGGCTCTCATAAGTGGGGGAAGGAGGCCGCCGGGGGCTGTGAGCCAAAGCGTGCAAGGTGCGGAAGGCCCCCGGCACGGCAGCAACGCCGGGCACTACGCCCGGCAAGACCTGCAAGCGACCCCCGGGTCGGGGTGCACGCAAGCTATCCCGAGGCCCGGGGCGACGTTCCCCCTCCGGGAGGTGGAACCCTCCCCCGACCTAGGAATGACGAGGGAGTTCATGCGCCTCTTCGACGTGCCCACCGCATCGGGCGAGAAGGAGAAGGTGATGAACGATGGGGGCGACTCCGACTCGGCTAACTACAAGCCCTCACCCTCTTTGTTGGGCACGCTTCCGGTGGTTCCGGAGCAGGTGAGTGCGGAGTACCCGGAGGTGCGGTTCGCGGAGACGTCTCCTCCGCGCTTTGATTGGCCGGTGGACGAGGGGGCGAGCCCTTCAGTCGGGCTGGTCCACGGGGCCCTGGGGGCTACGCAACCCTGGAGGAGCAAGGGGGTCCGTATCCCTCCCAAGGGCCATGTTCCCTCTGGGAGTTCATCTTCTGACTCCTCGGAGACCAAGTCTCCTGTGGCCTGGGGTGTGGCCGAGACCGAACAGGTCCACATCACCCCTGAGGACGATTGGAGGGGGCCTGCCAGTGGGGATGGGTCCTGTGTTGTCGGGAGGGGGACCCCCATGTTGGCCATGGGAGAGGCTCGGAGGTTTGTCGCGGGCCTCCAAACCCAGAAGGTCCAGTCCTACATCCAGTAGGGGACCATCCGGGAGCGTAGCTCAGAGTTGGTTTCGCTCCATCTCCAGGTGAGTTCACCTTCAAGTCGTCCGGTTACCTTTTTCGGGGGGTCGTCTAATACTTGGGTTCATAGGGGGTGGCCCTCGCTAAGGGCATCGAGGACCTCTTCGAGGCTGTGCTGAAAAAGGCGGAGGACAAGGCCACCGCCTTTTGCGTTGAGAGGGACGAGGCCCTCAGGGAGCTATCCTGGGTCCGGGCCCAGCTCCTCACCTCGAAGGACGCCAATGCCCATCTCCGGAGAGAGGTGAAGGTGAAGGAGAGCGCCCGCCGGGAGTTCGAGGACTCCAGCTCTAGGGCGGTCACAGAGGCGGGCCACTCAGTCTGCTCGGCCCTCGAAGGGCTTGGGCTCAGCCTCGACCCGGGAGGTGGTTCCGGCGTGGCTCTGGCCACGTTCACGGAGGCTCTACTCTTTCTCCGTGATCCCGTAGGCCGTCGACGCATGGGATCGGGGCTGTGCGGTCCCGGTGGTGGCTGTGGCCGTGGCCGTTGTGGAGCACTGGGGGCCGGTGCCCAGGCGATTGGAGGCCGGCTCCCGCAAAACTTCCCGGACTTCTGCGAGCCACAGCGGTGGGAGCTGGAGGAGTTGGCGGGGGGCTTCTACGACTGGATCTTCCGGGCTCGGTTGCCGGCTCCAGCGCCCTCGAGGGCGGGCGTACCGGCGGCAGGAGTGGCCTCGGGGGGGGGGGGGGGGGGGAGGGGGAGGGGGGACGACAAGGAGCAAGTATAAATCTCCCCACCGGGCCTTTAGATAGGTCCTTTTTCTTTTGCTAGGAATTTTGCTCCCAGTAGATTCCGAGAGGATGCCCCAGAGACTTGTAAAAAATTGTTTGCTCAATGAAATGAAGATTTTTTTTGATAAGTCTTGACTTATCGTGATCATACCCCCTGAGTGCTCACTGTAGGGGGAGAGATTCTGAGGCTTGAGCGTCTTAACTCGGGGGACTCTCCGGTGGCCCGGGGGCTCGCTCCTGATAAGGGGCTTCCGGGTCCCGAGGGATGCCCAAGTGGCCTTGGCTTTGCTAAGCCTCGCCACCGGGGGGAGTGGTGAGAGTGCTTCCCGGGAGCCAATCCGGTTGCGATGGCTCCCGGAGTGGCACCTGGATAACTTCAACAATAGTTGCGCCGAGTTGTCCCCTCCGAGAACGGGGTCCCCGAGGGTACCACCGCTTACGATACGCCCTCCGATTGGCTACGAGTATTGGCCCGAGGACTTGCTTCGAGAAGCCCAGAGATGCATAAGGAGCTTGTACTGGGACCTTTCCCAGGAGCTATCAGAAGGCCTACGAGAGTACTAGGTGTAGCCGCCCCCCGGAGGGGGTTGTCCTCCATAGTGGTTTCCCGCGGGAGCTTCACTCCCCGGGTTGTATCTTGTACTTTCCCGGGGCTTGTTGTCCCCTGGACATCTTGGCCCACTGGGGAGGGATGTCGCCCGGTTAAATGTTGTATCAATAAATCTTAGAACATGCTTGTTCCTTAATACTTTCATGAGATTTCTTGTCTTCAAAATTTTCCAAAAATATTCACCTGTCCAGGCCCGAGTTACCCCCCCCCCCCACAGCGGGGTGTAGCTTGGCTCCGCGTGCTGTGGGTAAGGAACAAGGAGGCTCGGGAGTTAAAGACCACCGGGGTACGAAGCCCCCAGTCAAAACTTCTGAGCTGTGATCGTGGATCCTCTTGGATGATTCCAATGCTTGGTCGAGGGATTTCAAGGCCCCATGGGAGATTCCCCTGGTTGCCGTGAGAACGGGGAACCGGTAAGGAAGTTCCTGATCGAAAAAACTCTGGAAACCGGCGAAAAATTCCCCCGGTCGCCGTGAGAATGGGGAGCCAATAAAGAAGTTCCTGGTCGAAAAAATTCCGGAGACCCCCGAGGATATCGACACTCGAGAATTCCAAGGCCCTTAGAGGGGAAGCTTGCTCCCGGAGGAGGACGGGCTTAATAACCCACAGAGGGGGAAGCTCCCAGAGGAGGATGAGCCCGATGACGGGCTTGAGTGTTTGAGGGGGGACTAGTCTCTCAAATTGACTCATTAACGCAGTCCATGAGGATAGGGTTGCCGCTTACCCCCTCAGTCCACGAGGGATGATTGTAAGCCACCCTACAGGAGCGGGGCTCCCGTTGTAGGGACTTTTAGGCTGTGATAGCCTACGTCCTCACGGAGAGGGCATCCTCACAAGGAGGGCGTCGCCTTCTGAGACGGTAAATCAAGAACCTGCGAAAAATTCCAGTTGACAAAAAAGCCATTTGTATTGATAGAAATTGAAATACAACGCCTCCCCCCGCAATGCTGCGTTGGGGGAGGGAATAGTGAGTAGAATGCCTCCCCCCGCGTAATCGCGGCGGGGGAGGGAATGGTGAATATAGCGCCTCTCCCTGCGGAGTTGCGATGGGGGAGGGTGTAAGCCAGGAGGGTAGATGTAGAACTTGAGAAGCAAGCCTATATTCCATGTATGCTTCAACTCCTGATCTTCGAGGTTGGAGAGCTTATAAGCCCCGAGCCCAGGACCATAGAGATCCTCTAGGGGCCTTCCCACTTGGGGGAAGTTTACCCTGGGTTTGGGGGTCGGTCACGTGCTTGAGGACAAGGTCCCCAAGCCGGAAAGCCCTCGCGCGGACGTGCTGGATTACGCGCGCACCATTTTGCGCTCGTAGATGGCGTGGCGAAGGAGCGCTCAGTCGCACTCTTCCTCCACGAGGTCAACTTCCAGCCGCTGATTTGCTTCATTGGTTTGGTACGCTGCGGTCGTAGCTCTGTCTAAGAGCTCGACCTGCACCGACCGGAAACCAATCTTTGAGGGGAGAACTGCTTCAGCCCCTTATATGAGCGAGAAGGGCGTACGCCTAGTCGCCCGGCTTGGGGTTGAGCGCATGGAACAGAGGATGCTCGGAAGCTCCTCTGCCCACGCGCCTCATCTGGAGGCGGCCTGCTCGAGACGTCAGTGTCGCCCCTATAGGATCACGCCATTGACCCTTTCGACAGCTCCGCTGGTCTGGGGGTGAGCTATAGAGGCGAAGTGGAGGGTAGCTGCTCTGGGGGTGGGCTCTGCGCTGAGTCAAATTAGGTCCCGTTGTCGACGTGATCTATCAAGGGACCCCAAAGCGACAAACGATATTCTTCTAGAAAAACTACTGTACTACTCGGGAGGTGATGCTGGCCAAGGGCTCAGCCTCTACCCACTTGGAAAAGTAGTCCAAAGTGACCACCACATACTTGTAGCCCCCGGGCGCTGGGGGAAGGGACCTAGGAGGTCCATCCCCTAGTGCGTGAAGGGCCAAGTGATGGGGATGGTTTGCAGTGCTGCGGAGGGCAGATTGAAGCCCTTGGCCATCTTCTGGCAGGCCTCGCACTTAGAGACAAGGTCTCGCACGTCGTGGACCATTGTGGGCCAATAAAAGCCCTGGCGAAGAACTTTTCCGCGATAGTGTGTGGAGCCAGGTGAGACCCACAGCTCCCCGAGTGGATGTCCTCAAGGAGTCGAAGTCCTTCTACCCACTGGAGGCAACGTAGCAAGGCGGAGGCCCCCCGCTTGTAGAGTTATCCCTCTAGTAAGAGGTATTCCCCTGCCTTGGCATTGAGGCGTTTCAGCTCGGTCTCATTGGGAGGGTCTCCTTCCCCCCTTATGAAGGAGATGAGGGATCCAGCCAAGACGCTGCTCGGGCAATTTCGGAGACCTCCGGGATGTGGGACTCAGTGTTCGTGTCCAGAGTGGTTACCGAGGGCTTTGTGATGATCTCCAGGAAGTCCTCACCGGGGAGAGGTTCCCGGGCGCTGGCCGCCCGGGCAAGGGCATCGGCTCGGTCATTATCCCTCTAGGGGATATACCGGGCCTCCAGGCCCTCGAAGTGTTTCTCCATCTTGTGCATCTCCCGCAAATACTGGCTCAGGTTCGCATCATGGCACAAGTAAGACTTGTCAATTTGGCAAACCATGAGATGGGAGTCTCCTTTGACGAGGAGGCGACGGATCCCCACGGAGCGCCCGAGGCGCAGCCCCAGGAGCAGGGCCTCATACTCGCCGACGTTGTTCGTAGCAGGGAACTAGAGCCTCGCCGCGTACTCCAGCGACCTTCCCTCGGGGCTCCGGAGGACTACCCCTACGCCAGCTCTAGCGAGACACAAGGAACCATCAAACATGAGTGTCCAATGGTCGTCACGCCGGGGTGGTCCATGGGGAGTCCCCCCTCCGTCCGAGAGGCCGGGGTCCATTCCACCACAAAGTCGGCAAGGACTTGTGACTTGATGGCGGAACATCCTGTAGGGGAGAGGGAGAAAGGAGTGAGCTCAGCTTCCCACTTCCGATCCGGCTGGTGGCCTCTTTGTTCCGCAGCACCTCCCCCAAGGGGAGAGATGATGGGACCGTGATCGGGTGTCCCAGGAAGTAGTGACGGAACTTTTGGGACGCCATGAGGAGGGCATAGCAAATCTTTTCCATCTCCGTGTACCTAGTCGTAGCCCCCTGGAGGGCTTCACTCACATAGTACACGTGGCGCTACTACCCGTCCTACTACTATAACAGCACCGCGCTTACAGCGACTGGGGTCGCAACGAGGTAAAGGAGTAGGGGTTCTTCTGGAGACGGGCTCACGATCATGGGGGGGACTTGTGAGGCACTTCTTCAGGTCGTCGAAGGCCACCTGGGCCTTGAGAGTCCACCTGAACCCCTCGAGACCCCAAAGGATCTTGAAGAACTGGAGGCCACGTTCCCCTGACCGCGAGACAAAGCGACTTAACACTGAGGGGGCATGTCCAACAAGGCCTGAATTTTTTCTGGGTTGGCCTCAGCACAGCAGCTTCCCCCGCGTACGCCGAAGGCGCATTTTTCCGGGTTGAGCTTCAACCCCTACTCATGGAGGTTGCGGAAGGTCTCCGCTAAGCCGTTGATATGAGAGGGTGCGCAGAGACTTTTGACAACCGCGTCGTTGACGTAGACTTCGACGTTGTGGCCGTGTTGGGGGAAATCTCCGCGAGGCTAAGCCCAGGTAAGTTGCGTCACATTGGCACGGGGACGTGGCCTCCGGTGCCTGCCCCGGGCGCCGCCTTTTGGCTCCCGGGACCTGGCCTCCGGTGCCGGTCCCGGGCGCCGCCATTCACCCGGGGACGTGGCCTCCGGTGCCTGCCTCGGGCGCCGCCTTTTGGCTCCCGGGACCTGTCCTTCGGTGCCGATCCCGGGCGCCGCCTTTGGCCCGGGGACGTGGCCTCCGGTGCCTGCCCCGGGTGCCGCCTTTTGGCTCCCGGGACCTGGCCTCCGGTGCCGGTCCCGGGTGCCGCCTTTTGCCCGGGGACGTGGCCTCCGGTGCCTGCACCAGGGGCCGCCTTTTGGCTCCCGGGACCTGTCCTCCGGTGCTGGTCCCGGGTGCCACCTTTCACCCGGGGACGTGGCCTTCGATGCCTGCCCCGGGCGCCGCCTTTTGGCTCCCGGGACCTGGCCTCCGGTGCCGGTCCCGGGCGCCGCCTTTCCCCCGGGGACATGGCCTCCAGTGCCTGCCCCGGGCGCCGCCTTTTGGCTCCCGGGACCTGGCCTCCAGTGTCGGTCCCGGTCGTCGCCTTTCGCCCGGGGACGTGGCCTCCGGTGCCTGCCCTGGGTGCCGCCCTTTGGCTCCCGGGACCTGGCTTCCGATGCCAGTCCCGGGCACCACCTTTGGCCCAGGGGCCTTGCCTCCGGAGCACGTCCCGGGCGCCGCCTTTCTCCCGGGGACCTTGCCTCCGGGGCACGTCCTGGGCCTCGTCGCCCTTCTAAAGGTAAAGTCTCTGGTTGTTGATCACGTGCAGGTCACGCGAGGAGCGCCTCGGGAATCAGTGACCACCGGTCAAGCATCCAAGGCACCTGACCAGGAGAAGGACGTTACTACCCCTCAATCCGACGGTAGCGTCCAGGGTAGTTTAGTCTTTTTGCTTCTTTTTGGGGCTATAAATAGCCCTTGTACCCCCTGTTGTAGGACAAGTTATTCATTATTATTGGAATAGCCAAACTCACTGGTGTGCTCCAGAAGCCTCTCCCCTGAGAGAGCCTCCCCAGCTGACTCCGGTCGGGAGCACGCCGACAGGACTAGGGCCCCCACCGGGACACGAACCTGTATAAATCCCCGTGTCATTTCTTGTGTTTGTCCGGCGGGGGAGGACCGGTCACCCGGTCCACCCGCGCTGGGTTTTCTTCGCATGGATCGTTCACGAAACCTGCCGGGGTATTCGCAATACCACGACAGTCGGCGCCGCCCGTCCGGGACACGACTGTCCCGGCGCTTCCGCCCGGAAGCGGCCAGACCCAGGTACCGCCTCCCACCTTTCCTCTTAACTTAGGTTCTTCCACCTCCGGGCCCCATGGATGCGCCGTACCCATATCCGGGGGCCATGTCCCTGTTTATGGGTCACCTGGTTGTCCCTCCGCTCTCCGGAGGTTTACCCGCCCCGTATGACCCCAGCGGGGGGTACCCTCCCCCTATGGGTCATACGTCCGGACCATTCCCGGCACCCAGGTCCTTCCCGGTGCCGGGAGGGTACTTCATGCCCGGGCCCTTCGTGGCACCGGGGGAATACCCCGTTCCAGGCCCATTCTCGGGGCTGGGGGCCCACTTCATGCCGGGGGTTTTCCCTGCGCCGGGAGCCAGTCCCGCCCCGCATGTCGCGTTTACCGCACCGGGCACCCCTTCCCGGTTCCGGATGATACAGGGGCTTCCCCCTTTCTGGTTCCGGGGGTCTTCGCAGGGGGCTCCCCCCAGCCGACCCCGGTAGCCTCCGGGCCGGCAGCTACAGTGCATGAGCTCCCTCCCCCGGCGGAACAGGTCCGTTTCTCCCGGGGGGAGGTCGAGCGAATGCATTCACCCAAGCGCGGGGAAGAACATCCCCCTGGCCGCGGGCACGGAGAGCCTCGCTCTCGCACCGGTCGGGGGAAGAGACCCGCCGAAGAGCCAGCCTCTCCGGAGGAGAGCCCGGACGTCCGTGAACTCAGTCCCGGTCCAGAAGAAAAGCGTCGCCACCGCCACTCCGGCGGACCTCTCGGACCGCTTCCCGGCTCCGATAATGAGGGCGTGTCCCCCGTCAAAGAAGACAGCGACCGGGACTCTCCCCGGGAAGTGCAGGGGGCTAATCAGCCCCTATACCGCAGACTTCACAGCATTCGGTGGCCACGGCCCTACCGCCCGCCGCACATCGAGCACTATAACGGTGAGGCCGACCCTTACGAATTTGTGCAGGTATACTCCACAGCCATCTCTGCTGCTGGGGGGGACGAGACGGTACAATGCAACGTCTTCCCCCTCTACCTCACTGGCATCGCCCACTCCTGGTTCTACAACCTGAAGGCCGGCTCCATCAAGTCTTTCGCGCAGCTCAAGCGTGAGTTCTGCGCGAACTTCCAGGGGAACTACGTGCGTCCCCTGGACTCCTCGCAGCTGTACACCGTCCGGCAGAGGACTGGGGAAACCATCCAAAGCTTCTTCAAGTGCTTCGCCCAAGTGAAGAGCAAGGTGGCTCACGTCCCCGACTCTACGGTCATTGAAGCGTGCAAAAGCGGGATCCTCCCGGGGGAGCTCCACCGGAAGCTCTCCCGGAGCTGCCCCTCCTCCGCCGACAAGCTCCTCAACGTACTCAAAAAGTACGCCCGGGCGGAGGAAGACGACCTCTGGAAGAAGACCCAGGGGGCTCCCGCCCCCAGGGACCGGGGGGCCAGGGACCCCCTCAAGCGCCCCAGACAGGGGGGTGTAACGAGCCACAGCCTCGGGACACCTTTGTCCTCGAGGGCGGAGGTGGCTCGCGCGACCCCCCGAGGGGCAACCGCCCCTTCCCCAAGCCGAAAGGCCACGGGGGAGGACAGTCTTCATGCGGTCGGGAGGGCCCCACGGGGACAGGCAGGGAAGGACCGTGGTGCAGCTTCCACGGGTCCAGTACCCACGCTACCCAGGAGTGCCACCAGCTATTGCAACACTTCGCGGCATTCCTCGACCAGCATGGGCAGGGGGGGACTCCGGCCTCCTTGCCCCCTCGGCCAGCTATTCCGGCCCTTCCTGCTCCCGCGGGGGGCCAGCAGGGGCAGACGCAGGAGGGGGAGCCTTCAAAAACTCTCCCCTTCCAAACTTCTCAGCGCCGCATCAACGTCATCGTGGGAGGGTCCGCCTCCGGGCGGGACTCTAAGCGCCAGTGTAAGGAGTACGCGCGTGAAGTCAAGGTTGTGGGGGTGCTGCACACGTCTCTGCCACCCAAGTGGTCGGACGTCCCCCTCACCTTCACGGCGGAGGACGCGCGTGGGGTTTGCTTCCCCCACGACGACGCGCTCATCATCTCCGCTACCATCTACAACTACCACCTGGCCCGCATCCTCGTGGACGGCGGGAGCTCCGCCGACGTCCTATTCCTGAAGGCCTTCAAGGAGATGCAGGTGGATGAGAAGCTCCTGCAGCCCGCGGCAGGGCCCCTGCAGGGGTTTGTCCCGGGGAAGGCGATCCACCCCGTGGGCAAGGTGGACCTCCCTATGACATTCGGCACCCCGGAGAACTATCAGACTGAGATGGTCCGTTTTGACGTAGTGGACCTCCCCTCCTCCTACAACGCGATCATGGGGAGGACCACGATCAATCGACTGGGGGCTGCCACCCATCAAGACTACCTCTGCATGAAGATCCCCGGGCTGCACGGCGTAATCAACGTCCGGGGAGACCAAGACATGGCCCGCGCCTTGTATGAGCGCGCCGCCGCCACAATCGGAAGCGTCAACATCATTAAGGCGCCCGGGGGGAGGCCTCCCTCCCAGAATCAGACGTCGCTGTGCCACCTCCAGGGAGGTCCCTCCTCAAGCCACGTCCGGAAGGGGGCCTCCGGAAGGTCCTGCTGTCTCCGGGCGACGGGGACAAAACCGTCCTGATCGGGGCGGAGCTCCCCGAGGAACATGCAGCGCAACTTGCGGCTTTTCTGCGCGAAAACTCTGATGTTTTTGCGTGGAAGCCTTCGGACATGTGGGGTGTCGCCCCGGAGGTCATTGAGCACAAGCTCGCGGTGGCCCCTGCTCACCCCCCGATCAAACAGAAGCTGAGGAAGCTCTCCCTCAAGCGCCAAGAGGCAATCAAGGGGGAGATCGCCCGACTCCAATAGGCGGGGTTCATTCGGGAGGTCCTGCACCCTGAGTGGCTCGCAAGACCCGTCCTTGTTAAGAAATCGAATGGCAAGTGGCGGATGTGCGTGGACTTCACCGACCTTAACCGCGCCTGCCCCAAGGACAACTTCCCACTCCCGCGGATTGACCAACTGGTCGACTCCACCGCAGGGTGCGAGTTGATGAGCTTCCTAAACACCTACTCGGGCTACCATCAAGTCTGGATGGCAGAAGGGGACGAGGAAAAGACGAGTTTCATAACTCCCCTCGGAACCTTCTGCTACGTCCACATGCCCTTTGGCTCAAGAACGCGGGAGCGACCTTCCAGCGCCTCATGACGCTGGTCTTCAAAGATCAAGTCGGCCGCAACGTCGAAGTCTACGTAGACGATGCGGTCGTCAAACGTCCCCGCGCAGCCTCCCACATCGACGACCTGGCGGAGACCTTCTGCAACCTCCGCGCGTACGGGCTGAGGCTCAACCCAGAGAAGTGCGCGTTCGGCGTGCGCGGGGGGAAGCTCCTGGGTTTCCTGGACATGCCCCCGCCGCGCTCCGTCAAGGATGTCCAGCGGCTCTCCAGCCGCTTAGCCGCGCTAAGCCACTTCGTCTCGCGGTCGGGGGAGCGAGGCCTCCAATTCTTCAAGATCCTCCAGGGGCTCGAGGGGTTTTGATGGACCCCCGATGCCCAGGAGGCATTCGACGACCTCAAGAAGTACCTCACGAGCCCTCCAATGCTCGTGAGTCCATCTCCAGAAGAGCCCTTGCTCCTCTACCTTGCCGTGACCCCCGTCACCGTCAGTGCGGTCTTGGTGAAGGAGCAAGGGGGCAGCAATGTCCCGTGTACTAAGTGAGTGAGGCCCTCCAAGGGGCCAAAACCGAGTACACGGAGATGGAGAAGATCTGCTACGCCCTCCTGATGGCGTCCCGGAAGCTTCGCCACTACTTCCTGGGACACCCCATCACCGTCCCGTCGTCCCTCCCCCTGGGGGAGGTGCTGCGGAAGAAGGAAGCCACCGGCGGGATAGGGAAGTCGGGGGCCGAGCTCTCCCCCTTCTCCCTTTCCCTCACGGGCCGCTCCGTTATCAAGTCACAGGTCCTCGCCGACTTCGTCGCGGAGTGGACTCCTGCCTCCGGGTCCGGGGACGAAGATCTCCCCGCGCCGCCCCGACGCAGTGACCACTGGACACTCATGTTCAACGAGTCGCTATGTCTCGCCGGGGCCGGTGCGGGAGTAGTCCTCCGGAGCCCTGAGGGGAAGGAACTCGAGTACGCGGCGCGGCTCGAGTTCCCTGCAACCAACAACTTCGCCGAGTACGAGGCTTTGCTCCTCGGGATGCGCCTTGCGCGCTCCCTGGGAATCCGGCGCCTCCTAGTGAAGGGAGATTCTTAGCTCGTAGTTTGCCAAATGGACAAATCTTACCTGTGCCATGACGCAAACTTTAGTCTTTATTTGCAGGAGGTGCGAAAGATGGAGAGGCACTTCGACGGCCTCGACGCCTTGGCCCGGGCAGCTAGCGCCCGAGTATCGCTCCCCAAGGGGGCCTTCCTGGAAATCATCACGAAGCCCTCGGTGGCCTCCCTGGACACGGGCGACGAGTCTTGCGTCCCGGAGGTCGCCGAGATCACCCAGACTCCATCATGGATGGACCCCCTCATCTCCTTCATCAAGGGGGAGGGGGACCCTCCCAACGAGACCGAGGCTAAGCACCTCCGGGCCAAAGCTCGGGCATATCTCCTACCGGAGGGGAGGCTCTACAAGTGGGGGGCTTCCGCCCTCCTGCGCTGCCTCCCCCGGCCGGAGGGACTCCAACTTCTTGAAGACATCCACGCAGGGAGCTGTGGCTCTCACCTAGCCCCGCGTGCCATAGCGGCCAAGGCTCTCCGGGAGGGCTTCTATTGGCCCACGGTCATGCGTGATGCGCGAGACCTTGTCTCCGCGTGCGAGACTTGCCTAAAGATGGCCAAGGGTTCGAACCTCCCCCCTATAGCGCTGCAGACTATCCCCATCACTTGGCCCTTCGTGCGCTGGCGGATGGACCTCCTAGGGCACTTCCCCCCAGCGCCTGGAGGATACAAGTATACGGTGGTCGCGGTCGACTACTTTACAAAGTGGGTAGAGGCGGAACCCTTGGCTAGCATCACGTCCCGGGCCGTCCAGCGGTTTTTCTGGAAAAACGTCGTTTGTCATTTTGGTGTTCCCCGGGAAATCACTGTTGATAACGGGACCCAATTCGACTCGGCTTATTTCCGGGAATTCTGCGAAGGCCTGGGGATCGTCATCCACTTCGCCTCAGTGGCCCATCCCCGGAGCAATGGGGCTGTCGAGAGGGTCAACGGCGTGATCCCTAGCATCCTCTACTCCATGCGCACGACCCCGAGCCGGGCAATAGGACGTACTCCCTTCTCCCTAGTCTACGGGGCCGAGGCAGTCCTCCCCCCGGAGATTGGCTTCCGGTCGCTGCGAGTCGAGCTCCTAGACGGAGCTACGACCGTAGCGTACCAGGGCAATGAGGCCAACCAGCGGTTGGAGATCGACCTCGTGGAGGAGGAACGCGACTGAGCGCTCCTCCGCCACGCCATCTACGAGCGCGACATGGCGCGCGTATACAACCAGCGCGTGCGCGAGAGAGCTTTTTGCCTTGTTGACCTTGTCCTCAAGCGCGTCACGGACCCCCAAGCCCAGGGTAAGCTCTCCCCAAAGTGGGAGGGCCCCTACAGGATCTCTGCGGTCCAGGGCTCGGGGACTTACAAGCTCTCCAACCTTCAAGAGCAGGAGCTGAAGCACACGTGGAACTTGCGTTTACTTCACAAGTTCTACGTCTAGCCTACACAGGCCTGTCCCATCCCCCAGAGCGATCACGCCGGAGGGGGAGGAGGGACATTGTATTTACATTTCCCTCCCCTGGGGGAGGAGGGACATTGTATTTACATTTCCCTCCCCTTTCGCGACTTCACGTGGGGAGGCGTTGTATTTCATTTCATTATCAATGCAACTGGATTCTTCTCTTCAACTGTCTCATTGCAGGTTCTTCACATTACCGCCCCTAACGGCGATGCCCTCCCCACGAGGATGCCCTCCCCGTGAGGAAGTGGGCCCAGACCCAGCAAGTCCCTCTTGTAGGGCGGCTTACAATCAGCCCTCATGGACTGAGGGTGTAAGCGGCAACCCGGTCCCCAGCGACCGTGGTAACAAGTCACTTTGGGAGACTAGTCCCCTACCCAAATACTCAGACCCATCATCAGGCACATCCTCCTCCGGGAGTCGACAGTCTCCCCAGCGGGACGTCTCAGGCTTTTTTGGATATTTCTTTCCCGGAGACCTTATTCCCGGCTCCCCGTTCTCACGGCGACCGGATGATTGTCTCCCGGCAAAGTTACGGATTTCTTGGACTCTTTTTCGGAGACCTTATTCGCGGCTCCCCGTTCTCATGGCGACCGGATGATTGTCTCCCGGAAAGCTAACCTCCAGAAATCTCATCGGGTTTTCTCGGATGTTTCTTCCCCTGACACCTTATTCCCGGCTCCCCGTCCTCACGGCGACCGGACGATTGTCTTCCGGAAGATCTTTTCCCGAAACCTCGTTTTTGAATTTTCTAACTTGGAAAAATTCTTATGCTACAGGTCATCTTCACCCCAGGGGCTTTATCACCCCCACAGCACGCGGAGCTACCCTACGGCCTGCTGTGGGCAGGGGGATAAGGGACCCCCGGGTGTCGACCGCACCATCCACAAGCAAACTTAGCTCATTCTCATCAAAAGAAGTCGTCCAGACCATCCAAGAAAAATATGAAAAGAAGACTCTCAAAGCAACAAGAAGCAAGAACACAGCTTTATTGATCATTCAACTCGGAGGACATCTTCCCCCTCCGGTGGGCATCGGAAACGGTACAACCCGGGTTCTAACCCGGAAGTTTTCTACATCCTAAGGCTCCTAGCATAATAGCCCCGAAGGCCTTCCGCTAGCTCCCGGGCCAGGTCCCGGTACAATGCGCGTACGCAGCGCTGAGCTTCCCGGAGCACATCCTCGGGCCAATACTCGTAGCCCGCTGGTGGAAGTATCCGAAGAGGGGGGATGATCCGGGACCACGGACGCGGAGGCGATAATTTGGCGCGATGATTGTCAAAATTGTCCAAGTGCCACTCCGGATGCCATCTTAACCGGATCGGCTCCCGGACGGCGTCCCCGCTGCGTTCTACGGAGATTAGACTTAGCAAGATCAAAGCTGCTTGGGCGTCCCCCGGGGAACCTCTTCCGGACCTTCGCCCGGGAGTAACCTCCTGGGAATCCTGGTAACAATGCATTCATTCAAGACTTAGAAAATTTTCTAATTCCATTGCATTTCAAAATGTCTTTTTACAAGTGTTCGGGGCTGATTCTAAGAAGCTACCGGGAGCAAAATCCTAAGAAAGTAAAAAGCGTCCTATCTAAGACCCGGGGGGAGGCTCATACTTTATCGTTGACGTCCTCCCCCCGGGGGGCCTCCGCCGGAACCGCGGCCGGGGCATCCGCTGCCGGAGGGGCCGGTGCCGGGAACGTCGCCCGGACGATCCGGTCGTAGAAGCCCCCGGCGAGTTGCTCCACCTCCCGGCGCGAGGGCTCGAAGAACTCGAGGAAGCTCCGGGGGATGCGGCCCCCGATCGCCCGGGCGCCAACCCCCCGGTGCTCAACGAGCCCCGCCGCGGCCGCAAAAACGGGGATCGCCCGGCCCCGTGCCCGGGCATCGGCGGCCTCCGGGATGACGGAGACCTGTGCGTTGAGAAAACGCACAGCCTCCGCGAGGGTAGCCGGGGGCACCTCCGAGCTGCTCCCGGAGCCTAGGCTCACGCCAAGGCTCTCGAGGGCCGAGCGGACGGAACGGCCCGCGTCCATCACCGCTCGGACGCTAGAACCCTTGAGCTCCCGGAAGGCCTCCTCCTTCGCCTTGGCCTCCTGCCGAAGGCGGCCGTTGACGACCTAGGAGACGTGGACTTGGGCCCGGACCCGGGCCAGCTCCTGGAGGGCTTCGTCGCGCTGCCCCAGGTAGGTGGTGGCCCTCTCCTCCGCGTCCTTCAGCAGCCGGCTGATCCGCTGCTCAAGGCCCAGGTAATGTCCGCCCCCTACAAACTCCAGAGTTAGAAAAATTCAAATGTAGGTGCCCGAAAGAAGGCGTCATCGACTCGGGTAAGTACCTGAATCTGGAGAGACTAGAGCTCTCCAAAACGCTCATGGAACATCCCCTCCACAACGTAGGCCTGCACCTTCTAGGTCTACAGGCCCTCCGCGTAGCGGGCGACCTCCCCCACGGAAAGCAGGGGGGTCTCCCGCCCGACGCCGGTCCCGTCGCAGCCGGTGAGGGGTCCCCGGACCTGAGCATTCGGCAGTATGGTTGGCGTCTTCATCGCCGAGGAGGTGGCCTCCGTGGAAGTGGCCGAGGAGCTCTCGGAAGGGGTCCCTGCCCGGGGAGGAACCATCAGCCCTTTCCCCTTCCCGGGCGGGAGGGCCCCCGGGGCCTCCACTTCTGGAGGGACCTCGTAGACTGAGGGGCTCCCCCCCTCGTCCACCGGCCACTCCACCCGCGGTGGCGAGGCCTCTGCAAATCTCACCTCTAGCTTCTCCGGCTCCAAAGGTGCCAGGGGCGCCGGGACGGCCACCACCGAAGGCGGCGACGGGGCGTAGTCCGCAAAATCGGACGCCGCCCAGCCCGTGGCCGGTTCCTTCCCCCGAGCCTCAACGGGGCTCTTCGGGGGAGGGGGTGTTGCTTCTTTCCGAGTTGACGCCCGGGCGCGCCCGGTCCCGGGGGTCTCGTCCCAGGCCTTCGCCGGCGTCGAGGCCGGTGTCGTCGGCGGGATGGGGGCTTTTTGAACTCTGGCCTTCTTAGGCTCAGAGCCCCTGGCGGCTTCCTTCCCCCGCTTATGCGATCCGGGGGTGGGGAGGGGCTTCCTCTCTGGTAGCTTTAGCCCGAAGTCCTCGGCTACCAGGTTCCGGGGAGGGCCCTCCCCCACGACGCGCGCAACGCGCTCGTGCTTGTCGGTGAAGTACCTCCCAGGAGGTTCTCCGCCTTCTCCCGTGCCGCCGGGTACGGCCGGACTGTGGAAGGTAAGAGTTAGTCAAATTTTCAAAAATTTGTAACTGCAATGAACCAGGTAACGAAGACTTACGTCGGGTCACCGGCTTGACCGGGGGCCGCTACTCCAGGCCCATCTCGATCTCCCTTCTCCCACGCGAGAAGGGGGAGATCCTCAAGAGCATCACCTCCTCGGCGGCGTCCCGCATAGAGTGGGTGCCTTGGGAGATAATGACCTTGCCGAGGAGCTCCAGCTCGTCGTCCGTCCACACTGGAGGCTTCGGCGCGGACGACCTGCTGTAGGCGGGGGCCTTCGGGGCGTACACCACCTCCTCGTCCCGGACCCGGAGGTAGAACCACCTCTGGATCCAATCGCCCCAGTGATCCCGGGAGGCCGCCGCCAGGTAATCGGCTACCCGGGATGGTAGCATCTGCACCATCACCGAGCCAAAGGTGGACTTGGGTCCCCCCTCACTAAGTGGGAGCTCCTTGCCGCCGACTCGTAGAAGTACCTGAAGGCTCGTAGGGTGGGCTCCCGCCCGGTCGCCGTCTCGAAGAGCCAAATAAAGAGGCCCATCCGGACGATGGCATTCAGCGTCAGGTGGTTCAGTGCCACCCCATACTCCTTCAGAAAGTCCTAGAGCAAGGGATGCACCGGGAGCCGGAGCCCCGCCTCGAGGAAGGCCTCGAAGGCCACAATCTCTCTGGGCTTGGGGCGGGGGGCTCCGTCCTTCTTCACAGGGACCCAGATGTCCCCGTCCTCGATGACTCTGCGTTCAACCAGGGACTCCAAGTCCTTGACCGTGAACTCTGACGCCCAGAGGAAATCTGGAGCGATTTCCTCCGGGGGCACCTCCGTGGTCTTCGCTCGACCCTTGGGCGCCATCAGCTTTGGTTTTTTCCGGTGGCTAAGGCTTCCGGGAACTAGATACCTAAAGGTTCCGGACCTGAAGTTTCCGGGAGCTAGCTACCGAGAGGGGGGCTACCGGGAGCGGTAAGGGCGCTGGAGTTTGAGAAGTTTCGAATGAGCTTCCCGGGCCCCCCAAGGCCCTATTTACAGGGGAGAAGCATGGCCTAGATGGGCGCCATGTGGCACTTTGCGGTACATCTAGGCTGTTGGAGTTCAAACCGTGCGAGGGAAACGAAGGGACTAGCGCGCAAACCGAGGCACCGATTCGAACCACGAGCCCATTTATGGCCCAACAGCGCGGTCATAAGCGCGCGGCACGGGAATCGAAGCGTCACGACTCCGGTGGCTTGGCCCGGAGATTTTCCCGGTGACATGTGCCATACCCACCGAGGACTCGAGCATCGTCCCCGGGGGGCATGGGGGGCTGCTGTTGGGGGAAATCTCCGCGAGGCTAAGCCCAGGTAAGTTGCGTCACATTGGCCCGGGGACGTGGCCTCCGGTGCCTGCTCTGGGCGCCGGCTTTTGGCTCCCGGGACCTGGCCTCCGATGCCGGTCCCGGGCGCCGCCTTTCGCCCGGGGACATGGCCTCCGGTGCCTGCCCCGGGCGCCGCCTTTTGGCTCCCCGGACCTGGCCTCTGGTGCCGGTCCCGGGCACCGCCATTCACCCGGGGACGTGGCCTCCGGTGCCTACCCCGGGCGCCGCCTTTTCGCTCCCGGGACCTGGCCTCCGATGCTGGTCCCGGGCGCCGCCTTTCGCCCGGGGACATGGCCTCCGGTGCCTGCCCCGGGCGCCGCCTTTTGGCTCCCCGGACCTGGCCTCTGGTGCCGGTCCCGGGCACCGCCATTCACCCGGGGACGTGGCCTCCGGTGCCTACCCCGGGCGCCGCCTTTTCGCTCCCGGGACCTGGCCTCTGGTGCCGGTCCCGAGCGCCGCCTTTCTCTCGGGGACCTTGCCTCCGGGGCATGTCCCGGGCCTCGTCGCCCTTCTAAAGGTAAAGTCTCTGGTTGTTGATCACGTGCAAGTCACGCGAGGAGCGCCTCGCGAATCAGCAACCACCTGTCAAGCATCCAAAGCACCTGAGCAGGAGAAGGACGTTGCTACCCCTCAATCCGACGGTAGCGTACGGGGTAGTTAGTCTTTTTGCTTCTTTTTGGGGCTATAAATAGCCTTGGTACCCCCTGTTGTAGGACAAGTGATTCATTATTATTGGAATAGCCAGACTCACTGGTGTGCTCCGGAAGCCTCTCCCCCGAGAGAGCCTCCCCAGCCGACTCCGGTCGGGAGCGCGCCGACAGGACTAGGGCCCCCACCGGGACCCGAACCTGTATAAATCCCCGTGTCATTTCTTGTGTTTGTCCGGCGGGGGAGAACCGGTCACCCGGTCCACCCGCGCCGCATTTTCTTCGCTAGGATCGTCCACGAAACCTGCCGGGGTTTTCGCAATACCATGACAGGCCTATTTGGTCCTTAAAGACCAGCGACATGAGTCGCTGGAATGTTGCTCCAGCGTTCTTTAGCCCAAAGGACATATGGACGTAACAGAAGGTGCCGAGGGGAGTTAGAAAACTCGTCTTTTCCTCGTCCCCTTCCGCCATCCGGACCTGGTGATAGCCCGAATACGCGTCCAAGAAGCTCATAAGCCTTGTTGAGGTCGGTGAAGTCAACACACATCCTCCACTTGCTGTTTGACTTCTTCACGAGGACAGGGTTTGCCAGCCATTCGGGGTGCAAGCCCTCCCGAATGAACCCTGCCTCTCGGAGCTTGGTGATTTCCACCTTGATGGCCTCTTGGCGCTCAAGGGAGAGCTTCGTCAGCTTTTGCTTGATTGGGGGGTGGTCGGGCATTATAGGTAGCTTATGCTCGATAACGTCCCGGGCGACGCCCCTCATGTCGGCAGGCATTTTTGCGGAGAAAGACCGCAAGTTTCTCAGCATGCTCTTTGTGGAGATCCGCCCCAATCTTGGCGGTCCTGCCTGCGTCCCCTGGGGACAACCGGATCTTCCAGAGGTCCCCCTCCGGGCGTGGATTGGGGGAAGACCTCCCGGAAGGGACAGCCGGGGCGCTCAACGCCGGGGGAGAACTCTTCCCCAGGATAGTTGATCATGTTAACGCTCCCGATCGTTGCGGTGGCGCGCTCGTAGAGAACGCGGGCCACATCCTGGTTGCCTTGGGCGGTGATCACGCCGCGAGGGCCACAGATCTTCACAGAGAGGTAGCTTTGGTGGATTGTTGCCCCTAGACGGTTGATTGTGGTCCTCCCCATAATTGCGTTGTACGAAGACGGCAGGTCCACTACGTCAAACAAGACTAACTCAGTCCGGTATTTGTCTGGGGAGCCAGAAGTCATGGGGAGATCGACCTTCCCCACCGGGTGGATGGTCTTCCCGGGGACAAAGCCTTGCAAGGGCCCGGCTGCGGGTTGCAGCAGTTTTTCATTGACCTGGATTTCCCTGAATGCCTACAGGTACAGGATGTCGGCGGAACTCCCGCCGTCGATGAGGATGTGTGCCAGCTAGCAATTGTAGATGGTAGCGGAGACGATGAGTGCGTCATCATGGGGGAAGCGAACCCCGTGCGCGTCCTCCGCTGTGAAGGTGAGGGGGACATTCGACCAATTTGGTGGCTGGGATGTGTGTAGCACCCCCACCACCTTTACCTCTCATGTGTACTCCTTACACTGACGCTTGGAGTCTCACCCTGAGACAGATCCCCCCGTAATGATGTTCACATGACTTGGGAGGTTTGGAAGGGGAGCTCTTCGGTTGAGGCCCCTTCTCGCGCCTGTCTCTATTGTTCCCCAGAGGGAGTAGGGAGAGCCGGCAAGGCCGGCTGAGGGGGCAAGGAGACAAGGCTCCCTCCCCCTTGCCCACGCTGATCGAGGAATGTGGCGAAGTGTTGGAGAAGCTGGTGGTATTCCTGGGTAGCGTGTGTATTGGACTTGTGGAAGGTACACCACAAATTGGTTGTGCCCTCCTTGCCTCCCGTCGCGGGGCCTTCCCAGTCGCGGGATGACTGTCCCCCCATGGCCTTTCGGCTTGGGGAAGGGGCGGTTGCCCTTGTGGCCATCGCGCGAGCCACCTCCGCCCTCGAGGAAAAAGGTGTTCCGAGGCCATGGCTCCCCGCGGTTTCCCCTCTTGGGATGCTTGAGGGGGTCCCTAACCTCCCGATCAGTAGGGGCGGGGCTCCCTAGTTCTTCTATCAGAGGTCGTCCTCCTCCTCCTGAGCATACTTCTCAAGTACGGTGAATAGCTCATCGGGCAGAGGTGGGCAGCTCCGGGACAGTCTCCGATGGAGCTCCCCGGGGAGGATCCCGCTCTTGCATGCCTCGATGACTGTGGAGTCAGGAACGTGAGCCACATTGCTCTTGACCTGAGCGAAGTGCTTGAAGAAGCTGCGGATGGTCTCCCCCGTCCTCTGCTGGACAGTGTAGAGCTGGGACAGGTCCAGGGGACGCATGTAGTTCCACTGGAAATTTGCGCAAAACTCGTGCTTGAGCTTCGTGAAGGACATGATGGAACCAGCCATCAGGTTGTAAAACCATAATGGGCGATCCCAGTGAGGTAGAGGGGGAAGATGTTGCACTGCACCGTCTCATCCCCCCAGGTACACCTGCACGAACTCATAAGGATCGGCCTCACAATTGTAGTGCTCGATGTGTGGCGGGCGGTAGGGTCGCGGCCAGCGGATGCATCGGAGTCGGCAACACAGTGGTTGGTTGGCCCCTTCCACCCCCCGGGGGGAGTCCCGGTTGATGTCCCCTTTAACGGGGAACGCGCGTTTGTTGTCAGAGTCGGGGAGGGGCCCAAGTGGTCCGCCGGCGCGATGGTAGCGCCTCTTCTCCTCCAGGTTAGTCGAACTAACCTCCTGGAAGTCCGGGTATCCCCCGGAGGTGGCGGTTGCTTCGTCTGTGGGTCTTTTCCCCTGTCGGGTTGGGGGGCGGCTCGCCACGGCTATGAGCCAGGGGGAGTTCCATTGATAGCCAGAGGGAGCCTCGCTGGGCTTCGCGGTATGCATTCGCTCGACTTCCCGCCAGGTAAAGTGGGTCTGGTCCGCCGGGGGAGCCTTCGGGAGTGGTCTCGGGGGAGGAGGGAGCTCATGCGCGACGGTCACCGGCTCGGGAGGTGCGATCGGGGCATGGGTGGGACCCACCGCTAGGCAGGGCCCTGGTGAAAGGGATCTAGGATATCGACTAGGGGGGGTGAATAGGCGATTTTAACAATTTAGCAATTAATCAAACAATTTATAGATAATGAGAGCAAATAAATAACACAATATGAACAAAGCACAATTCCAACACAAGGATATATCCCGTGGTCTCGGTGATTTGCCGATCATCCCTAATCCACGTTGAGGCAAACTCAAATCTCTAACCGCTCCTCTATCTAGTCAACCTTCTCTCGAGAAGTAACCTAGATCTTGAGCCGGATTAGTGTGATGAGTTAGCCAAACCTCGATTTCACTAAGGATGCGCTTTACCGCTCCGGCAAGGTGTGCTCAACCCTTTCACAAGACGTTTTGAGGCTTCTTCACAATCTTCCTTGAAGAGCTCTCAAAAACCTTTCTCCTAGCCGCCTAGGAGCCGGCAAACTCCAAGAGTAACAAGCCGGTGATGATCACTTAGCCTTCTTCTAGTGCCACGAGGATGATTTAATGATCTAGATGCAATGCACTAGAAGATCTCAAATGCACAGTCTCACAAATTCGAGAATTTGAACCCTAGAGTATATGAAATGTGCTAAAGCTCTCAAGGATGATGACAATGCTCAAATTATGCCAAGGGTTGTGAACAGGGCCGTGCATGGGAGTATATATACCCCCCACAATAAATATAGCCGTTACAGGCCGTTGGGAGAAAAAGCTCACTTGGCGGTCAGACCGCAGGTATAAGCTCGGTCAGACCGCCGCAATTGCAACAGCATTAAACAGGCGCAATAAATGCTCAACTGCCCTTGTCAGGCACACACACGGTCAGACCGGAGCCTATTTCGATCAGACCGTGAAGCTGTCCAGAGACGACCTAGTTTCTGGACACCTTATACGGTCAGGCCGAAAAATACGGACAGACCGGCCATACGGTCAGACCGTAGTACAAAAACACGGTCAGACCGATTTCACGGTCAGACCGGTCTAATAAAACGGTCAGACCGTAATAGCTCAAAACAACAGAAAGATAGTTCATGAGGTTCCAGGAGACTGACCTAGGTTTTAACTACGGACAGACCGACCTTAAAAAGGTATATACTATACTAAGACAAAACGTCGGTCTGTCCGAGAATTCTAATCGGTCAGTCCGTGAATTCGGTCAGACCGGTACAACATACGGTCAGACCGACTGAGACAGTGCTGAGCAGAAATGAGCTGAAACAAGCATATTCAAGGTATATGACCTTCTAGTATGCAATGCAAGTTGATTTTATGATTTGTGGCACATAGATGAAGTATTTTGTGATACACCACATGCTCCTCTTAATAGTACGGCAACTATCCTAAAATCCGGTCAAAATTCTTCTCTAATCACCTTAGACTGGTAAAAAAAGGAAAAGACCCTATTTCGTACCTTTGCTCTTTTGATCAATGCCCTTTCTTCATCATGAGGGTCTTTCTTTGCCTTTCTTTAACCTGTCTTTAAAGTTTCTTCTTTACACAACTAGGCAGGTAACGTTAGTGTAGCATTTGTAGTTGTCATTAATTATTAAAATACTCTTTAGGGGCCTAGAAGCTACACCTGGGGTGGCTTCCGGGACTTGTGAGGGGGTCCCTCGCAGGGGAGATCCCGTGGTGGCGTCTGGGCTGTCCCGGGCGTGATGGGTCCCATTCGCCTGGGAACTGCCTCTGGCGCGGCGGTTTCGACTCTTTATTCCGCAGCACCTCCCCCAAGGGGAGAGACGATGGGACCGTGATCGGGTGTCCCAGGAAGTAGTGACATAGCTTCCGAGATGCCATAAGGAGGGCATAGAAAATCTTCTCCACCTCCATGTATCGAGTCTTAGCCCCCTAGAGGGCTTCGATCATGTAGTAGACAGGGCACTGCTGCCCGTCTTGCTCCTTTACTAGCACCGCGCTTACAGCGACTAGGGTCGCAGTGAGGTAAAGAAGCAGGGGTTCTTCAGGAGACGGACTCACGAGCATTGGGGGGCTCATGAGGTACTTCTTCAAGTCGTCGAAGACCACCTGGGCCTCGGGGGTCCATTGGAACCTCTCGAGGCCCCGGAGGATTTTGAAGAACTAAAGGCCGCGTTCCCCCGACCGTGAGACGAAGCATCCTAATGCGGCTAGGTGCCGGTAAGCCACTGTACATCTTTCACGTAGCGCGGAGGGGGCATGTCTAGCAAGGCCCGAATTTTTTTGGGGTTGGCTTCTATGCCCAACTGGGACACAAGGAAGCCATGCAGCTTCCCCCCGCGTATGTCTAAGGCGCACTTTTCCGGGTTGAGTTTCAACCCGTACTTGTGGAGGTTGGGAAAGGTCTCCGCCAAGTCGTCGAGGTCAGTGGTCACACGGAGGCTCTTGACGACCACGTCGTCGACGTACACCTCTACGTTGCGGCTGATCTGGTCCTTGAGGACCAACGACATGAGGCGCTGGAAGGTTTCTCCAGCATTCTTCAGTCCGAAAGGCATATGGACGTAGCAGAAGGTGCCGAGGAGAGTTATAAAACTCGTCTTTTCCTCATCATCCTTAGCCATCCGGACCTGATGGTAGTCCCAATACGCGTCGAGGAAGCTCATCAGTTCGCATGCCACGGTCGAGTCGACCAATTGGTCGATCCACGGAAGTGGGAAGTTGTCTTTTGGGCAAGCGTGGTTAAGGTCGGTGAAGTCCACGCACATCCTCCACTTTTCGTTCGACTTCTTCACGAGGAAGGGGTTTGCCAGCCATTCGGGGTGCAAGACTTCCCGAACAAATACCGCCTCTCGGAGCTTGGCGATTTCGACCTTGATGGCCTCTTGATGCTCAAGGGAGAGCTTCCTCAGCTTCTGCTTGACTAGGGGGCGGCCGGGAGTTACAACGAGCTTGTGCTCGATAACGTCCCAGGCGATGCCACGCATGTCGGCGGGTTTCCACGCAAAAACGTGAGAGTTTTTGCGGAGGAAAGCCGCGAGTTGTTCCGCGTGCTCTTCGGAGAGGTCCGCTCTAATCTTGACGGTGCTTTCCCTGTCTTCCGGGGACGACTGGACTTTCCAGAGATCCCCTTCTGGACGCGGTTTTGGGAGAGACCTCCCAGAGGGGGCTACCGGGGCGTCCGAGGCTGGGTGGAAGCTCTCTCCCCCAAGGGTATTGATCATGTTGACGCACTCGATCGTCACGGTGGTGCACTCGTAGAGAGCACGGGCCACATGCTGGTTGCCTCGGGCGGTGATCACATCGTGAGGCCCAAGGATCTTCACGCAGAGGTAGTTTTGGTGGATCGCCATTGTACGAGGAGGGGAGGTCCACCACGTCAAATCGGACCATCTCCGTCCGGTAGTTGACTGGGGTGCCGAAGGTCATGGGGAGATCAACCTTCCCCACCGGCTAAATGGTCTTCCCCGGGATGAAACCCTGCAAGGGCTCGACTACAGGCTGTAGCAACTTCTCGTCGACCTGCATCTCCTTGAACGCCTTCAGGTACAGGATGTTGGCGGAGCTTCCGCCATCGATGAGGATACGTGCCAGCTGGTAGTTGTAAATGGTGGCGGAGACGATGAGCACGTCGTCATGGGGGAAGCGAACCCCACGTGTGTCTTCCGCTGTGAAGGTGAGGGGGATGTCTGACCACTTTGGTGGCCAAGACGTATGTAGCACCCCCCACAACCTTCATCTCCCGCGCATACTCCTTTCACTGGCACTTGAAGTCTCACCCCAAGGCGGATCCCCCCATAATGACGTTTACATGTCTTTGGTAGGTGTGGAAGAGGAGCTCTTCAGCTGATCCCCTTTCCTGTGCTTGTCTTTGCTGCTCCCCCGCAGGAGCAAGGAGAGCCAGTAAAGTCGGCGGAGGGGGCAAGGAGGCAGGGCTCCCACCCCCTGCCCACGCTGGTTGAGGAATGCAGCAAAGTGTTGGAGAAGTTGGTGGCATTCTCGAGTGGCGTGGCTATTGGACTTGTGGAAGGTGCACCACAAGTTGGCTGTGCTGTCCTTGCCCCCTGTCGTGGCCTTCTCGGCCTCGGGACGACTATCCCCCCATGGCCTTTCGACTTGAGGGGCGGTTGCCCTTGCTGCCGCCGCGAGAGCCGCCTTCGCCCTCGAGCACAAAGATGTCCCAAGGCCATGGCTCGTTGCGGTTGCCCCTCTTGGGACGCTTGCTGAGGGGGTCCCTGGCCTCCCAGTCAATGGGGCAGGTGCCCCCTGGGTCTTCTTCCAGAGGTCTTCCTCCTCCGCATGGGCATACTTCTCAAGCACAATGAAGAGCTCGTCGGCGGAGGAGGGACAGCTCCGGGAGAGTCTCCGATGGAGCTCCCCGGGGAGGATTCCGCTCTTGCATGCCTCAATGACCATAGAGTCAGGGATGTGAGCCACTTTTCTCTTGACCTGAGCGAAGCGCTTGAAGAAGCTGTAGATGGTCTCTCCCATCCTCTGACGGATGGTGCAGAGCTACAATGAGTCCAGGGGACGCACGTAGTTCCCCTGGAAGTTCACGCAGAACTCGCACTTGAGCTGTGCGAAGGACTTGATGGAACCGGGCCTCAGGCTGTAAAACCATGAGCGGGTGATTCCGGTAAGGTAGAAGGGGAAGAAGTTGCATTGCACCGTTTCGTCCCCTCTAGCAGGGCGAGATGGCTGTGGAGTACACCTGCACAAACCCATAGGGATCGGCCTCATCGTTGTAATGCTCGATGTGTGGCGGGCGGTAAGGCCGCGGCCAGCGGATGCACCAGAGGCGGCGGCACAACGGCTGGTTAGGCCCCTCAACTTCCTTGGGGGATTCTTGGTCGCTGTCCCCTTTGACCGAGGACGCACTCTCATTATCAGAGTTGGGGAGGGGTCCCAGCGGTCCGCCAGCGCGACGGTAGCGCCTCTTCTCCATGGGGTTAGTCAAGCTAACATCTTGAACACCCGCGTACCCCTCGGAGGTGGCGGTAGCCTCTTTGACTGGTCTCTTCCCCCGGTTGGGTCGAGAGTGCGGCTCACCCTGATTGTGAATCGGGGGTAGTTCCGACCGGTAGCGGGAGGGAACCTCCACAGATTTTGCAGTGCGCATTTGCTTGACCTCCTCCCGGGTGAAGCGGGTTTGATCCCCAGGGGTAGCCCTCGGGGGCGGTCCCGGGAGAGGAGGGAGCTGATGGGCGTTGGTCATAGGCTCGCGGGATGTTACCGGTGCGTGGGACTGACCCAGCCCCGGGTGAACATCTGGGCCAGCGGCGGGAAGACACGTAACAACTCCTCCATAGTGTGCTGAGCACGGAGTTGGCCCTTGACCAATGTTCCCAGCTGGGGTCTCCGGAGACCGGGACAAAGAGTTAGGGGGCACTTGGCCCTGCAAGCGCGGTCGCTGGGTAGGAAAGGGGAATCCTCCTACCGGGACTAAGGGAGAGGATGGAACCTCTCCCTGAATGGCCCTAGACGGTCGATTCGTGACAGCATCATCTTGCGATGACGACGCTGGGTAGCTGGGACCGGCACCACCCGAAAAGGAGAGAGCTTGAGCTCTCGTTCTTCAGGGAGACATGGCGATTCGTCACGAGTCCCCACAGACGGCGCCAACTGTCGTGGTATTGTGAATACCCCAGCAAGTTTTATGGAAGTTCCTAGCAAATGAACGACAACGCAAACTGACCGTGCGAACGGTCACCTCCTGTCGGGAAAACACAGAAATTGACACAAGGGTTTATACAGGTTCGGGCCTCAGTGGAGGCCCTAATCCTGTCGACGTGCTCCCGACACAAGTCGGCTAGGGGGGGGCTCTCTCGCGGGGAGAGTGCTCCAAAGCACACCTTTTAGTTTTTGTGTATTGATGATAATGAATCGTCCCCCCTCACAAAAGAGGGGTACAAGGGCATATATAGGCCCAAAAGATGCAAATTACTAAACTACCCCGGTCGCAACTGTTGGATTGAGGGGCATCAACGTCATTCCACTGGCCAAGGGCCCGGATGCTTGACATGTGCGCTCGCTGATTCCCGACACGCCTCTTCACGTGACCCGCGCGTGACCATGCATGGGAATCCTTCGCCCGGACGCCACTCACCGGGACGGTGGTAGCACCTAGGACCGCGGAGTGCCTATCGCTGGGACGACGGCGGCGCCAAGGATGAGGGGGCGCGTGTCACTGGGACGCCTATCACCGGGACGGTGGCGGCGCCCGGGACACGGGGACGCCTCTTACTGAGACGGCGGCAGCGCCTAGGACGACGGGGCACCTGTCACCGGATGCCCCTCACCCGGATGGTGGCGACGCCCAGGACATGGGGACGTCCATCAGCACGACAGTGGCGGGGCCTGAGATGCGGGGACGCCCGTTACAGGGATGCGGGGACGCCTCTTGCCGGGATGGGTGCTTATCACGAACCCGGTGGCGGCGCGTGGGACGCGGGTGCCCGGGGTGCTTACCACCGGGCCGATGGCTGTAACATCCCAAATTTTGCCACCTCTTTTGCTTGCCAGTCAGCATATCTTCATTGGATTCTCGGATGTCTCAACCCCACTTTTGATCTCTTATCTCAGAATTATGATCTTAGGTGTGTCACTACCTTAATTTAAAAAGTTGGCAGCTAAACTCCACCTTTCAGACCATTTTCGCTTTTTAGTCCAAAGGTATCGCAAATCAGTTCTTTTCAGATTTGTCAGAAGCCCCAAAAGACTAAAAGTCTCAGACCACCTCCAAATTCTGATCTGATTCAGTGAATGTCTCCCATTTACTTTTCTGAGCATTTTTCCCTTCTGGAAGAATTCCAAAAGCTCAACCGAAACCCTAGTTTCAGCCTTGCCAAAGTATCAAACCCTAATTACCCTGTTTTCGATTTTTGTCAAAACCACCAGATCTTATCGGATTTTACCATTTCTCTTGCTAGATGAGTCCAAGTGATTTAGTAACACTCATCTGCAAAACCAGATCTCAGATCAGCTCTCCAGATCCCCAGATTAGCAAATAGGCCCAAGTTCCCGAACTAAATTCTTGCTGATCAGTCCAAAACCTTCGCGAATCAGTCCAAATCTTGCAACCAGGCCCCTACACCATTTTCGACCATGACCAGGTTCGTTCGACCATGCCCCGCCACTCGCCTCGCTGCAGAACTCACCGCCGGCGAAGGTCCCACGCTGCCACCACCATCGCCACGAAGCCACCACATGTGCGCACTGTTGGATCTAGGTAGATCTTAGTATCTAAGTTTTGATGATTAATGTCGTTTTGGATAAATCCATGATGATTAAAGTTAATCTGAAGATATCAGATTTGATGATTAAATGACAATTTAGATAAATCATGATTTAGCACAAGTAAATTGAATTGATTATTGGTAAACCCTGAATTGGATGTTTTCTTCGATTGCGGGTTTGATATTGATGCATATGTAGAGGATGAGCTCGGTGGTTGCATCAAGCTTGTGCTAATTGATTGATCAAGATGTTATATGTTAAATCTTGAGGTTGATGACTCCAGTTGTGGATTTAATATCGATGCACATTGATGAGGAACGGGGTCCCGATCTTCCGACAGGTAGGGGATTGTTCGATTGGTGGAGACTCGACGTTGACGATCCAACTTTCGACCAGAACCGATCTAGGCCTGCAATCGTTACACCACTGCTCCGTTCGTTATCAACCGTACCGAGGCGCGGTTGACCTAGCCACGAAGGCCTGTTCCTGCAAGCGAATCGAAGCAATCTCGAATTGCAAGTATGTATTAAGATCACGAAGTGTTGGGGTTCCACAAACCGAAAGACGGTGAACTGCGACAGCAGAAAAATTCTAAGCAAAACCCAAGTCTCAATGATGACGGCTACTGAATATATAGCGACGGCTAGGGTTTGGGGCATTAAACCCTAGGGTTACACAGGCCATGGGCCCAAAGTGGAGCGTCGCAGCGCCCGGCAGATTCTGGTCGCCATATTGTTTTGACAATTACCGTTGATCCGTAAGGAATTTTGACATGGAACTGGATCCGTTGGAAAGATCTCGTCGAGGGCTTCTCCGTGCATACCAAGAACGTCCAAAAAAGAGTCCGTATGCGCCCTGGGAATCCGTTTTAAGTTGACTACGAGGAGATGGCCGAACCCGACTCGTGGACAAATTGGGCTCTCTCTTGGGCCGGCCTTGCAACGACGTGGCTTGTGGGACCAGAGGGCATCAAAGTGGTGGAGATGCGCCTTTCTTGAATACGTCTTGAGCTTGGGGAGGTGGCCATGGTGGAGGCCGAATTGCTGGCGGCGATAGCGCAATATCAGCATGATGAGCTTGCCGGCTGTGCATGCGACCTGGCCATGGTGCGGGTCGATGATGCCATATAGTTGATGATGACACCATAGTTGATGTAGATGACGTCGAGGATGCCGTGAAGTGTTGCCAACTTGTCGTAGATGTCATGGAAGAAGTTACACTAATCCATGTTGGCGAAATGATCGAGGTAGCACTCGGCGACGACCATGCTGACGAAGAATTGAATGAAACTCTTGATGACCACCATGTTGATGTAGTGTTGGTCCTATCTATGATGTGCATGGTCACATCATCCTCCCCTTCTTGATTGTGAGTCATCCTCGACTCATGCTCGGTCGTCTGTAAAAGGTTAGCTCCAAAGGAAGGCAAAACAACAAGCATATCGTTTGTAATCAAATTGTTAGAATCAGATTCATCAGGATTCATATCCTCCCTTTCTTGAAAAAGTTCATGTGCCTTAAAAATTGAACCAGATGTACTCGACATGGAATGATTGGTGATAGTATAGCTCTCTAGTTCATCACATGGTTGTGCATCATAAGCAAAATTCATATTTGAGCAAATGTACACTCGATTAACCATGTACTTTCCATTATCATTATATTTGCCTATAATATGAAAAATGTTTCTTGATAAGCAAGACAAATTATATGGATCAGTAAGTCTCTCCTCTAAATTGTCTAGATCACATAGAACATCAAATTCAATATAACCCAGAATATTTAAAGAAGACAACAATTTCAGCACATCATTTTCGTTTGCAACGTGAACAACATGTTTATTTTGAACACAAGTGTTATTATGTTCCAAAGTAAGAGTAACATGTTCATTCACTAGTTGTGGCATGAATATAATTGAAGCATTATCACACAACTCCTCTTTATCCCAAGAAACATCGAGCAAATCTTCTTGTGACAAAGGTAAATCAGCAACTGGTTCCACAATTTGTTGCTCTAACAAAGCATGATTCGTGGAAAGTTTCAGCACATCAATATCATTCTCATCTTGAATGAGTGTGGTACCTTTTTCATTACCTTTGTTTTCCCTCTCAGCTTATGTAGGTACATCTTCAATTGTAGGTGATGGAAGCAGGGGTGCTGCAACAAACATCTCTTCATTCTCCTCATTCTCAATTTGATCATTTGCACTTGCCCGCAGAACGTTAGTCGTGCAAGGATACACACCATTCTTGCAAACAGATGTATTGATTTTCCGTACAACTTTCTTACGTTTTATTTTATTTTCAGCTGCACAAGCAAGAGCAAATGTTTGCAACAGAGAAACATATTCTTTATCAATAACAATATTGTATATTTTCTCATTAAGTCCACGTAAGAATCTAATCTCTTTTTCTCCATCAGTTTCTTCTAAATCACAATGAGACATGCATATCTGTAACTCTTGATAGTACTCCTCTACAGATTTTCTACCTTGATTCAAGCATTCTAATTTCTTATGCATATCACGTTTAAAAGAAGGAGGAACAAATTTATGACTCATAACTCGCTTCAACATATCCCAATTATAAGGTTGTATGTCCATAGTGACTAGTTCGTTCCACCATAAAATAGCACGTTCTTTGAACTTACTAGTAGCGTGTCTGACTCAATGGATTTGAGGAACTTGATGGGAATTAAATTTTTGTTCAACTATCATCTCCCAATCAAAGTAAATTTCACCATCATATGCACCATAAAAAGAAGGTAAGGCTATTTTACCATTGGCATTGTCACCTCCATTATCTTTTCGATCGTGATTCCAGCGTTGATATAGTTGTACATTTTCCCCAATGATCCATGAACCTGCCATTGTCAGTAGAAAACAAAATATAACACAAAAGTATTATCCCTATCAACTACTAGGTGGTAGAAGGTGGAATCACACGCTCTCAAGCGTCTTACCACACTCTTACAAGTGTTCTTACCAACGCTACAGGAGGTACAACTGGTGGCTGGTTCATGATAACAAGACGGATGTGAGCGAAGCGATTACAAGTTCGAACCAGAATTGATAAGAAGTATGTGGAGCTTAGATATGCAATATTTAGTAGCAAAGAATATGCAATCATCGAAATCAGAATAGCAAAGCTGAATAAATATCCAAAGTACTTATCAAAGTTGCTGGCCTAAACTCATTCTCAGACCTAACTCAAGCAAGCAAAACGAATGACGTAACACTGTCGATACAAAGGAGGCAAGCACTTCTGGTTTTTTTATTTCTTTTTTTTTCCTTGCTTTTTTTTTCTTTTTTTTATCTTTGTGCGGCTTCTTTTTTATGCACTTGCCTTTTTCACCTTTTTTTTTTAAATATCAATAGTGCCGCATACGAGAGATTACAAGATATATACACAAACACTCAATTTTCTCTCGCTAGAAAAACAGATCTACTATGCAGAAACTTCCTATGCTGTTTTCGGATTTTTGGATGCCTCAAAAGCTAAAATGTATAACAGTTAAGTTGTAGATCGTTTCGTGCTGACCAATTTGCATATATGGAACACCAATTTTGGATAACGGATCTAGGAGATATGGGCCCCGCAATACAGTGTGTGTAGGAAATCCGAAATCAAACAGATTCACTTCCAACGCGATTTTGAACTTGAAAAAGGCGTTTCTAGAACTTCTCACAATGGACAAAGTTGTAAAGAATTTTCTGAGCTACAATTTAGACTCTGAATTTGTCCAATTTGGAGTTCAGACGAAGGAGATAAAAGCAAAATACCGAACTTGACAGATTGACACCCGATTTGGACGCGGCGGCGATGACGACGTGATGGCGTTAGACTCGACGTCAAGATGCAAGACTCAAACTAGATCAAGAACTTACTCCAAACCAGCAACAAGACGATGACGATGGATACAAATTCAACAACGCGAAACTGAAAACGAATTCGCGAAGGGCACAAAGTGGCTTGGACGATGGATATGACGGCGAACTCAAATATTTTTGTGGGGCAATTTTCTGGACTCTAGGTGAAAGATGAATAATGAACAAAGGAGATACAAGTATACCTGACGGGCAACCGAGGCTCTGATACCACTTGATGAGGAACGGGGTCCCGATCTTCTGATAGGTAGGGGCTAGTTCGATTGGTGGAGACTCGACGTTGACGATCCGACTTTCGACCAGAACCGATCTAGGCCTGCAATCGTTACACCACTGCTCCGTTCGTTATCAACCGTACCGAGGCGCGGTTGACCTAGCCACGAAGGCCTGTTCCTGCAAGCGAATCGAAGAACACGTGCAAGAACACAGAAGAAGCAATCTCGAATTGCAAGTATGTATTAAGATCACGAAGTGTTGGGGTTCCACAAACCGAAAGACGGCGAACTGCGACAGCAGAAAAATTCTAAGCAAAACCCAAGTCTAAACGATGACGGCTACTGAATATATAGCGACGGCTAGGGTTTGGGGCATTAAACCCTAGGGTTACACGGGCCATGGGCCCAAAGTGGAGCGTCGCAGCGCCCGGCAGATTCTGGTCGCCATATTGTTTTGACAATTACCGTTGATCCGTAAGGAATTTTGACATGGGACTGGATCCGTTGGAAAGATCTCGTCGAGGGCTTCTCCGTGCATACCAAGAACGTCCAAAAAAGAGTCCGTATGCGCCCTGGGAATCCGTTTTAAGTTGACTACGAGGAGATGGCCGAACCCAACTCGTGGACAAATTGGGCTCTCTCTTGGGCCGGCCTTGCAACGACGTGGCTTGTGGGACCAGAGGGCGTCAAAGTGGTGGAGATGCGCCTTTCTTGAATACGTCTTGAGCTTGGGGAGGTGGCCACGGTGGAGGCCGAACTGCTGGCGGCGATAGCGCAATATCAGCATGATGAGCTTGCCGGCTGTGCATGCGACCTGGCCATGGTGCGGGTCGATGATGCCATATAGTTTATGATGGCACCATAGTTGATGTAGATGATGTGGAGGATGCCGTGAAGTGTTGCCAACTTGTCGTAGATGTCATGGAAGAAGTTACACTAATCCATGTTGGCGAAATGATCGAGGTAGCACTCAGCGACGACCATGCTGACGAAGAATTGAATGAAACTCTTGATGACCACCATGTTGATGTAGTGTTGGTCCTATCTATGACGTGCATGGTCACATCACACATGTTGAGGCAGAGCTCAGAATGATTAGTTATCCATGTTTGTGCAAAAGGTTGATGACTCCGTATTCTGGATTTGATATGTCTATGTATGATTGAGAGAGAGCTCATGATATTAGTCATCCATATTGATTGATATCATAACTTGAGTAGTATGGATCGTGTGGGCATTTCTTGTATCATATATGGATCTATATGATTGTGAGATTCATCCATTACTCATTTGTTGTTCATTGAAATTGATTTTGTGATTTCACCGAAGAAAGAAATTGTTGAGTGAACTCCTGTGTGGAGTGATTTATCTGGTGGTGATTAATGACAAACTGCAAATGAGACTAACGTTTGCGCATTGAGTGTATATGTTCTAGTCTCAGAATGGTTGCAGGATGAAAGCAAGCAAGGGCGTGAAGAGGATGAAGACGAGATGAGACATCCCGAGCAAGGTCAAGCTTAGCGAGGACGAGCTTTGAGAAGACAGGAGTCGAGATGTCGAGCTTCGCGTGGTCAAGCTTAACGAGATCGAGCTTTGCGATGACGAGCATCGAGCGATCGAGCTTCGCGAGGTCAAACTCCACCTAAGGTAAAATCCAAGATTAAGGATTGTTTTCTTAGGGTTTTACCGGTCTCAGTGTTTGGAGACAGACCGGGTTGATAGGTTTCTTTTTACTAGTTTGACCGTACTATTAAGAGGGGTCGGAAACTAGTAGCTTGAATCTATCTAGTGCGGAAGCTCAAATGCATTCATATCATCTTGCACTAGTGTCTTGCATTGCTAGTGAGTCTAAGTGTAGTTCATGTGCATTAGATTAAATGTTTTGAAAACTGCACTTAGTCGTGATCGCCAGCTGTTTAAATTGGTTTATTTATCTAGAGCTGGTCGTGGTCGTATTTGCATATTCTGATCGTATCAGTGTTGATATGTGGTCGTGGTCGTGTCACTTGTTTGTCGGCTTTCTGTTTAGGGTTTGGGCGTGGTCGTAGGAGTTCAGACTGGTCGTACCAGTCTTCGACTCGCTTGCGTACGCTCGACCAAACCCTATCGACCACCTGTTTTCGATCGGATGTTAAGACCTGTGTGGTCGTGGTCGTTGCTAAGTGACACAAATCACATCCGTGAGAAAACGGCAAATCCGTATGTGCATATACTCTAAAATTGCATTTGAGATGATTTTTGGATTGAACATTTTGATAGCAGGAAAGTTTCTGAGTTTTCTAGAAGATTCTAGACCTTTCTAGGTCTTGCTCCTGTTGAAAAAATTGTAGAGCTCTGACTTATCTTTCTAAAAAGCTAAAAATCACCTCAATCGGATCTCTAGATCAAAAGTTATGCTTGTTTTACTGTCAGTGTGCAGTGGCCACACAAATGCATCCGTCCGGAGCTATCTGTCCGAAGTGGCCGGACTTTGTCCGAAATGGCCGGACATTGTCCGGCCTGTACAAATTTTTGAGCCGAGAAATGAAACAGAGACAAATGCATCCGTCCGGGGCATTTGTCCGTTATGGGCGGACTTTGTCCGAAATGGCCGGACATTGTCCGGCCTGTACAAGTTATTTGAGGCGAGAGTTAGCAGAGACATATCCATTTGTCCGGACTTTTTGTCCAGACAAATAGTATCCGTCTGGCCTTCACAAATTTCGCCCAACGGTCATTGACATGTTTGCAATGGCTGAAATTTTTGTACTGGCCAGACAGTGTCTGAAGTGGCCGGACAATGTCCGCCCTGTACAACTTTTGGCCCGGTTTATTGCAAACGGCTAGTCTTTCGTTGAGGCTATAAATACTTCGTGTTTGGCTTCATTTTTGGGTGCTCAAGAAGTACATACAACAGCTGAAAAATTAGCCAATTGAATTGCATTTGAGTTATTGCATTTAGAGGCTAGAATTGAGCCCAAATTCTTTAGTGGATTTGAGAAAAAGCTTGAGGGAGAGTTAGTGAGTGTTTAGTGCACTTTATCTCCAATAGATTGCTAGCTAGTGCTAGAGTGTTGAGCATCTCATTTACATCATTGAGCTTCTAGCACATGGTTGATTCAAGTGAAAGTGCATCCGGCTTGTTACTCTTGGCGATCGCCTTCGCCTAGACGGTGCCGGAGGAGAGCCGAGATCTCTCCAATTGAAGTTTGTCGGAGAGGCCGGCAAAAGATTGTGAAAGGTGTGGTGCTCGCCTATCCGGTGTGGAGAAGGAGCAACCCTAGTGAGATATCCTTCGTGGATATAGAAGCGAGGCTCCGAGAGAGCGCTTCAACGAGGAGTAGCGGAGACCGGGCGAGTCTCCGAGACCTCGGTAAAAATATTGTGTCAATTGCGTATTTATCTTTTGCATTACATTCATCTTGACACAATTGCTATATTTACTTTTGTTGCATGATTTGTTGAATAACTTACATGGTTGAATGCAACTAGTTGATTAAATTATTTTAAGCCTCATTGTATAATCTAGTTTAAACGATTATCTTGTTGAAATTGCTTAGTGGGGAAGAAAATTTAAAAGCCTCCTAATCACCCCCCTCTAGTCGGCATCCTCGATCTTACACGCACCCGTGCCGCCACCGAAGAGCCACCTCAGCCACGCCTGTGCCATGATTTCCCCGCGCGCGCGTGCTCCAGCAGTAGCAAACCAGCGCCACATTGCGGCCATGCCGAAGCCATCCACCCCGTCGCCCAGCTCCAGCCGGATTTGGCGCGATCCCCTCCTCTGGCAGAGTCACTGCCGCGTCCCAACGCCGTGCACGCCGTCTCGATCCTGCCTTCGGTGCCAGTCACGCGTATCCCGTTTCGATCCGCTTCAAGTCTTGAGAGCCCAGCCACTACCTATATAAGCTTTCCCCCTTGCCCAGAATCTCTTCACACCACTCCAGCAGCCGCAAGCTTCAGCTCTCGCATTCATCTTCGTCTTCCCCGGGAGCTACTTCTGGAGCTCAAGGCGCCAGCTTCACCCGTTGCTTCTCTCTTCAGTTCAAGCTTACCAGTGAGTTCCCCTTACCTCTCTTATCGTGTCGAAGCTTGGAATTTAGTTTCCTCACCCTCTGTCGCCGGTGATCGCCGGTTTTCCCCAAAACCTCCAACGAGCAATTCAACCCGATCCTTTCCCTTCTAGCCTTCAAACGTGTGATTGAAAGTGATCAGTGAGCCCTTCTAAGCATCCCTGATAGATCAAAACCCCTAATTACTGCTCAGATTGGAAATCCCCAAATCTCCACCTCACCTATTCACTGGAGCTAGTCGCCGAGCTTCTCCGGTCATCCTCCGGCCAAATTAACTTCACCCGTAGTTTCCACACTTCACCCTCTCACTCCCTGAGCAAGGAATCAAGTTCAAACCCTCTATACCGAAAACCCCCAATGTCCAGTGTCATCTTCTCTAGCGCCGATAGCCGGAATTCTTCTCCGGCCGATCTAGCTCTGAAAACCTTGTCCCTTAGATAGATTCCAGTACCCTGAGCAATATTGTCCACTAGTTGACCTCTGAATCGACCTGAATCAAGAGATATTCCAATGCCAAGATCACTGTCCAATAGCTCAGTTTATGTCCAGACCACCGTGTTTACTCGCCGGATTTGGCCGCCCTCCGGCCACTTTCTGCCCTTGAGCCTGTTGAGTACTTTGTTCCTGTTATCAGGGCCTAACTCCCAGACAAAGTGGTGCATCAATTGGAGCCCTGGATCAAAAGTTATGCCAAGCCCTAGTTTTTGGCCATGTCCAGCACTATGTCAGTGCATGTCCACCAGTGGCATTGGATGATTTAGACCTGTTACACTTGAGAAATTGAAATGCCACCTTGTCCATTAGATTCCTGGAGTTGTTCTCTACATCTTTCTCTTCTACCACTTCTCCAGAAAACCTACCTAAGACCAATTTAGGGCTATGTCTAGCCGTGGATCGAATGTAGGCCTTTCGACATTCAACTCCTTTTTAGCCCATCTCTTCAATCAGCACAACAGTGGCTTTGTCCAAACCTTTCCCCTGCATGCATGATATATTTTATGTATCATTTCTCATAAAGACTATCTTCTGTATGCATATATAGTGTGTGTGTGTATTATTTGTATCCGCCGTGGAACCAGAGGTTGAAGGAGCAGAAGAGATCTTCGAAGAATTGTTTGAACAACTAGACCCCTCACTGCAAGGCAAGTCTCAAATCCTTGATCATGTCTAGCCTAATATTTTGAAATGAAGTATATTAGCTGTTTTCAAGTATATACATGCCTTATATTCAAATGAGAACTATATTCAAATAAAGTGGTAGATATGACCTAAATAACTATAAAGCTCCTTTTGTGATTGAATATCCATGCACCCTTGTCACCCTAGAATATCATGCTTAAGCTATGCTTATACTCCAGATTATATGTTAAATGCTAAATGGTCCTGTGAGAAATGTATATTCAAAACCCCTTTTTGTGTGAAAGAAAATGTGATTGGAATCGATAGTGAGGATGGTTTGATTGGATGGTGCTATGTGCACACTAGGAATGTGAAAGACTCCTCACTAAAGATTCATAAGGACTAGAACCTTGTGTTGTACTTCCATGCGGCATGAAAAACGTACCAACCACTTGCCCGGTATGGGACGGGCGCAACATAGTAGCTTTCTCAGTATTAGCTTTTCCCTGGAATGGTTGTCGGTCCGGTTTCTTGTGAGAAACTGGTGGGCCACTGAGGGCCATGAGTGATGTGAGATCAGAAAAATGATGAGAGGATAAGGTGTAAGAAGGAAGACGCCCTACGCCTGGATTAAGTCGTGCGCGGCTGTAATCAAAAGAGGCTATGTGTCTTGCGAGAACATAGACCAAGGCTAGGAAGTAAAGCAGTGGGGAGGACCCACAACGGTAATGAGGACTGGAATGTCTATTTACTGGGCAGGGAATTGTTAATGCTAGGATTGTAAACTGTTGTGTGATCTCAGCCTTGTCACATGCGTAAAATTCGCATGGAGCTGATCCGACTTGAAAGCTGAGTGATCAGTGGATTAAGGTGGTACACCTTTGCAAAGTTATAAAAAGTATTAGATACTCTGAGCTCCCAGGTCATGGAGTCTGCGCGTGGTGGATTCTATCCACGTCGATGCAGCACAAGTAGCTTTTGGGAATGTTTTTCATAAAATGAGAATAAAGTGGTGACTCATGGAAGACCGCCACGCATAACATCTTCTGAAAATCTAGCTTAGGATTTTAAAAGCCTCGCTTTTGAAAACAAAAACCTTTTCTTCAAATTAAGAGTGAAAATCTATTCTATTCCTATATATAAAGCCAAGACCCCTTTCCTTGAGAACCCCTCATCTATATACCTGCATTCTCATAACGAGACTTGCTGAGCATCGTGTAAAAACATGCTTACCCTTGCCTTTTCACACAAAATTCAGAAGAAAGGATTCGAGGATCTTGATCCCTTTAGCCTTGAGCACCAAGAAGAGGAAGGAACCTTTCCAGAAGATTTGAGCTTCTAGGAGGGTCATGAGCCAAGTTGAGTCCGATGTGGTGAAGGCCCGAGCCGAACCGCTGCAGAAGGAAATGAAGACCTTTGTTGTTGCTTTTGTGTTATATTTCTGTGATCGGTACCTCGATACCTATTCTTTTTTATTCTTGATTTTGAAAAACTCTCTACTTTTGTATCAACTTTAATTAATTCCATTCTTGGATTATGATAATGTAATAGTGGTCCTCGTGACCTTGTACTTGTTTTATCTATTTGCTTTATTGTTTAAAGTAAATCCTGTTGTTGTGAGCTTGTGATGTACCTTTCTGAGTGCAACTCACCTGGGCGATTGCCACCGGATTCCTCAAATGAGGGTCCCACAGTGGCAGAGCCCGGGACGCGGGTCACCGGGGCGCTTAACACCAGGCCGTGGCGATGTGCAGGACGCGGGTCGCCGTGGCGCTGACCATCGGGCCGGTGGCGGCGCTTGGGAGGCGGGTGCTCGGGGCACTTATAACCGAGCCGGTGGCGGCGCCCGCGACGCGGATGCCCGGGCCGCTTATCATCGGGCCAGTGGCGGCGCCCGGGATTGATTGGACGGAGATTTCCCCCAACATATACATACAATTTATGATTGGATGATTCATTCCTAACTAAATAGCTCAACATAGTTAAAGAAAAGACAGATGTTCACTTCAAGCAATGAGGTGCAATTTGTCTGGCCCTGGATGAGGGCTGTGCAACTAATAGGTGCGGACTCACAACCTCTTCCAACAAGACATAATCACTTTGTGCATCCTTGGAAGAGGTCTTCATTAGTTTCTTCGATGAAGATCCACTAGAGGATTCAATATCATCACCAGATTTCTTCTTTGAAGCTACCAGACATTCGAGCAACTGCAAAAAACCAAAATGCTATGGGAACCTTTGCTCAAGAAAAAGACTTGTACAGAACTTCCAAAAGAGAATTACCTTTTGAGACCCCTGTGCAATATCACAAAAACTAATATCTTGTGGTTCCAATACCTTGACGCCTTCTATGGCTAAACTTCCTTCTTCATCTCCAATGAGTTGCTCTAGGATCTGAGAAGCCATTGAAGTGAAAATGGAGAAGAAAAGAGAAAGCTAGAAGGTAAAGAGTCTAAAACTTAGAAAATCTATGAAAGATTGAGGACTCTGGAATGTGAAGGTTGGCTATTTATAGAGCTCCAAAGGTGATGCTTCGAGTTCCCGGCCTTGGGACGCAGCGAAAACTCTCGAGATCCTCTCAATGCCTGCGTGACAACTGCACCCAAAGTTTCTTCTTGGGACGCCGCGGAAACCCTCGAGATATTTTCAATGCCTATCATAATAGTCTGGCAACCGCACCCAAAGTTTCTTCTTGGGTTATGTGGGAATGCGAAGCAACAAAGTAACTGTGTTAGAATGCGAAGTGACAGGGTAACTGTGTTAGAATTTGAAGTGACAGAGTTACTGTGTTAAAACCTTGTCATGTCAAATTAGGGGGCTAACTGACGGGATTTGATTATACCTTTTACTGGTCAAACGAGATTGTAAGAAAGAGAGAGCGAAATAACTTTCCTTCCTGTGGTCGTGGGACATCATAGGAAGAGATAATAAGGAAGTCTAAGATATTATAGACTTAACCCAACTTTTACAGATGTTTACCCTGTAATCTTAGTAGTTACAATCATAAATACTTATGGTCGTAACACTTATCACCAAAAGAGTCCATAGCTAATACACGACCAAATGTATACCAGTTATCTTCTACCTTGTCAGTGAAACAAAACCTAGAAGCACCTTTGAGACAAAGGGCTGGTCGAGGACCTATCTGCCGACCACAGTCTAAAGGTCCAAAGGCTATGAGGTTATGTTTACTCGACCATAAGCATCCCTTTGGATACTGTGACCCCTTTATTTCCCTAGGAATGTCATAACTCCCTGACATGGTAACCATTAAGAAGGTAAATGCGCAATCATTCATAAATGTGCTGCTATTCATAATCGCACATTATGACCAGTGCATGTCCGTTGATAAGTGCTAACTTGGTAGCATTTTTACCCTAGGTTTAGTATTGAAAATGTGCAAAATCATGCATCACGATTTAGAGAAGTGGCTTGTAGTTCAACCATTTTATAGCGGATTGAAGTACAATGCATGGATGGCCGTAGACGCCGCAGCCGGCTGCGCACTATTGAACAAAACTGTAGATGAAGCATATGACCTCATCGAAGGTATCATTCAAAACTACACTCGATAGGGAACCGAATGAGCTGCTCAGCAAACTCCGACCAACAACATGGATGTAAGTGTAATGTCGCAATTAGCCGAACATGTAGCACTTCTAACTGATAAACTTGCTATTCTTGGATCAATTGCTACTTCATCTGTTAATGTGATTACATCTATATGTGAACTGTGTGGCATACAAGGCCACTATGGCCATGAATGCCAATTTAACCCATCCATGGAGCAGGCAAACGCTTTTCCGGGTATGCAACAACTGTAAGGTAATACTTTTCCTAACTCGTATAACTCTGGATGGCACAACAATCAAAATTTTGCATGGTCAGGACAAAATCAGCAACCTCAACCCCAACAACAAAGTTTTGGACAGCAGCAACTACATCAATAAAATCCCCAATATCAAGCTCAAAGGCCGCCGTTTCAACCACAAAATCAGAAACCTTATCGACCACCAAACAATGACAACCCGAGTAGTCGAATATGGAGCACATGCTAGAGAATTTTCTAGCAAATCAAGAGAAAGAGAAGACGTCCATGAGCCAAAGGGTAGACTCCATATCAACTCACGTCCACATGCTAGAGACTCAAATCGCACAATTGGCGAATCCTACACTGAAAAACGATAACCCTCTTCCTTCTCAACCTATCAATCCTCGCAATTCTGAACAAATTAATTCCATAACTTGTTCTAACCCTCGTGCTTCTAATGCAGTGATCTTAAGGAGTAGAACCAAGCTACCAGAACGAACACCACCAACCAAACCTGAGCCGGCAAGAGAAATTGAGAAAATGCCATTACCACCAGCAAAGGATGACGACAAGGAATCCAAACCAAAAGAAAAGGAAGTGGAGAATATTAGGTAACATGTGTTTATAATCCAACTCCGGCTTTTTCGGGAAGGTACGTAAAAGCGAAGCTCGATAAGTAATTTGAAAGATTTGTGGAAATTTTGAAAAAGCTTAATGTGACTATGCCTTTTACTGATTTAGTAACTCAAATGCTTTCTTATGGAAAATTCTTGAAAGATATTCTTACTAAAAGAGGGATTTGAGTGAATTTCAAACTGTTGCTTTGACCAAGAATTGTAGTGCTTTAATTCAGAACAGGATGCTGGCAAAGCTACGTGTAACATCGCAAAAATAGGGTATAAAAATTTTGTTTTACAAAAATCCGAACCAAAAAATTCCATTTTGTCTTAACCCTAAAAATGCCCTTAAAAGTACTTTCTATGAAGTCTCAGCCAAATTCCCCCAGACAGCTCAGAATTGTAATCAGACTGCATAGATAGGATCTCTTACCTATCTTATAGAGATTTGTCTTCAGCGTCATGATCAAACTCAGTTCCTAAAACCCAGAAACTAAACTCAATTTTGTTTTCGAAAACTATAATTTGTAATTACCCTAATTACCCTACTTGACTTTTCAGCCTACAGTTCGATTGATTCCAGCATAGATTTCTTCTAGATTCCTCTGGAATCCTAAATCTTAATAAGCTTGCATACCAGTCCTAAAACTAAGCAGCCAAACTATTTCATTTGATCACTTTTTGCAATTCAGTCCAGGTTTCATCGCAAATTAGTCCTTTTTCAACTTTCAAAGGCCAAAAATGGCAAGATCCTCCAATTCACTTCCAAATTTGAATTTGATTGAGATGTCATGTTCATTTCACTATTCAACACAAGTCTCCCTTTTGTTCGAAGTTTAGATTCAGCCCCGAGACTCAGTTATTCGTGTTTTTATTCGTTTTTGTGAAAGTACTATTCACTTTTACCCTAATTCTGTTTTTGTTTCTATTTTCATTTCGTTCTCATTTTGATCCAAATCATCCCTAATCTAGCTACTCAATAAAACCCTATGTACTGAACTAAGTCTGAATTAACCTCCAAATTATGCTTATTTACAATTCAGTCCAATCAATATTTCAAAATCACAATTCAGTCCTTCAAACAATCTTTGCCTTCTTATTCTAGTTTTCTTCAATCTTCTTGCACAAGCCAGTGTCTACTTCATCCATATACACAATTAACTACATACACACAAATATATACGCATATACATACATATGCACCTATGTGGTAAACATGTATACACACAGGCTGCATACTTGTGATTTCATCCTCCACATATTCAACGTTGAGAAGAAAACACGCACACACGTGCTTCAAAGTCAACAGGAGCAGTGTTGGTGAAGCTTAAGCAGTGAGAACGAGAGGAAATGGTTCATGCATGCAGCTGCTTCAACCAAATCATATACATGTATATGCAGCAGCAGCAGAGATCCTCTTCTCGTCCTTGTTCTTCTTCTCCTCCTCCATCTTTTGCTTCTAGAAACCAGCAAAAACAATAGCAGCAACAACCTTTTGTTCTTGTTCATCTTCTTCTACCTTGGCCGCATGAAGAAGGCAAAGCCACCACAAGCCACTACACCTCTGGTCGACCCCCCCAAGGTGAGATTTCTTCTCCTCTCACTTCCCTCTGCCACCTCAAGCACCCCCACAAGTTCTGACGAACTGAGGCAGCGGAATTTTTTATTTTTGTTGCCACCGGTCGCCGCCCCTATTTCCGTCATCGGATCCTTTCCTAGCCCTCAAAACTAGTCGATCCAGTAGAACAAAGTAACCACCCCGAGCCTAGAAACAATCCCCTTTAGAAGAAATTCTGAGAAATTTGATCTTTTATCGAATCCAAGCTTGTCTTGTTCTGCATCGCCGTGCTCTTGTCGCCAGCTTCATCCGACAGACCTCCGGCTAAATTGATCACACCATTAGCTTCCTTACATCTCTCTCTCTCTCACTCCCGTAGCAAGGAATTGGACTCCAAAGGACCATAGCACAAAAATCCAAATTTGAATCTCCTCCGTCTCCAGCCGCGTTGTCGAACTCATCATCGGCGCCGCTGTGGGCCAATTCCCCGTAGCCACACTGTGGGACCCTCATTTGAGGAATCCGGTGGCAATCACCCAGGTGCATTGCACTTAGATAGGTACATCACAAGCTCACAACAAACAGATAGCAATAACTGCAATAAGGATAGATAAACAGGTACAAGGTCACAAGGACAAATATTACAATAACATAGCGCCAAGAATGACGCTAAATATAGTTGCTACAAAAATAATGAGTTTGTCAATACAGAAGTCGGCATCGAGATACCGAACACACAAAACGATACAAAAGGCAATGACAAAGATCTTCACTTCAGACGGCAACAGTTCTGTGAGGGCTTCCACCACATTTGACTCGATGCGGCATAGGACCCTTCTAGAGGACTGGATCATCGGGCGCTTTCCCATCTTCTGCTTGATACTCATGACCAAACGAATTGGGATCGAAGAATCCCTCTTCTGAATTTTTTGCAAAGGCAAGGGTGAGCATGCTTTTACACAATGCTCAGCAAGTCTTGTTATAGTAATGCAAGTATATAGATGAGGGCTGTTCAAGGAAAGAGGTCTAAGTTCCATAGATAAGAGTAGTATAGATTTTCACTCTAAAATTTCTAGAAAAAGGTTTTATTCTCAAAGCAGATTTTTGGAGATCTTAAGATAGATTTTAAGAAAACATTATGTGTGGCGGTCCTTCGTGAGTCACCACTTTATTAGCCATATTACAAAAAACATTCCAAATATTACTTGTGCTGAACCACATGGATAAATCCACCGTGAGCATACTCCATAACCTGGGAGTACAGAGTATCTGATACTATTCTTACACTTTGCAAAGGTGTACCTCTTTTTAAATCCACTTCTTCACTCGACTTTCAAGTTGGGCCAACTCCATGCGACTTAAACGCATCTGACAAGGCCGAGCTCACACAACGCTTTTGCAGTCTAGTATTAACAGTATCCCTTCCCGGTAGATAGACAATTAAGTCTAAAATACCGTTGTGGGTCCTCCACACTGCCTTACTTCCTAGCCTTGGTCTATGTCCTCGCAAAACATAGAACCTAAGATTACAGCCGCCCACGACTTAATCCAGGCGTAGGGCGACTTCCTTCTATCACCTTATCCTCTCATTATTTTTCTGATCTCACATCACTCACGGCCGAACTGTGGCCCACCAGTTTCCATGCGAGAAACCAGACCGACATACCATGCAGGGAACTGATAATACCAAGAAAGCTACTAAGTTGTGCCTGTCCCATACCAAGCAAGTGGTTGGTATGATTTTCATGCCGCATAGAGGCACAACACAAGGTTCTTGTCCTTATGAATCAATAGTGAGGAAATATTCACATACCTGATGCGCACATAGCAACCAACCATTCAAACCATCCTCACTATCGATTCCTATTTGGCATTTTCTTTCATAAAAGGGGGTTTCAAATTCATTTGTCACATATTAGCCATTTCACACTCAACATGTGTATTTAAATATGAGCAAGATCTAAGCATAGCATCCTAGGGTGACAAGGTTGCATGAAAGTTCAATCATAAGGGGTTTCACAAGAGGTTGGGTTATATCTATTCACATTTTTCCAACATAGTTCTTATTTGAATATACAACATGCACATACTTTGGAAAATATCAATTAATTCATTTTCAAACTATTGGGGTGAGATATGATCAAGGCTGAAAACTTGCCTTGCAACATGGGGTCTAAAAGATCTGTTGGATCTTCGAAGGTTCCTTCCAAGTCTTCCGATCCTGGTTCTGCACTCGCAAACAAAGGAACACACGAAACACGCACTACATAAGCATACAGAAAATACTTGTTGTAGGGAAAATATAAGTAAAGTATAAACATGCATGCAAACGAGGTGATCTGGTCGAAGGTAGAACAGCGGGGGAGAAGATACTGGGGTTTGGTTCACAGGGTTTGTCTTGGATGCGACGAATGTCCAAAGGTCAATCTTCGGTTCGCGGACTGATGACGTCTGAGAAAGACATTGAGTTGATCTGAGGCTTCCAAAAGGTCAAAATAGGTGCAAAAGGGTGCATTAGGTGCCAAACACAGTGAGGCATCTAATTGACAAAGTGGATTTTACATAAAACTCCAGGGGTTAACAGCAAATTGCAGCAAAGTCTTGGACACAGGGAAAACTGGATGCCACTGCACTACAGCGAGCTAGGGCACACTCGTCTAGACGACACACACATGCGTTGCTTCGCCAACTATGTCTGGCATGTAGGCGGGATCAAGGCAAGGCTACTGGTCGAGTTAATTTGGCTGGGGTGGCTTGACGACGATGAACGGTGAGGTTGAAGTTGTCGGTCGCCTGAAGCAAAGATGAGCTATGGTGACAGGGCTCTGGAGAAGATCAATCTCGAAATTGACTGAGGGGTTTCAATCCTGGGGTGGTGTTGATTGTCCTGGAGCTAGGAATTGAGCTGGGGTTAAGTATATGAGCTCGCCGGCGTTGGCGGCGGACTTGGAGATGACGGTGAGAAGTGAACAGGCGATACAAAGCAATGCTGGTCAATTGCTTAGGGCTACACCATCTAGGGGATACAAGGAAGGTGTAGGTGGCGTTAATTTGGGTGAAGACACAGTGAGGCGTGCTGGCGACGTGAGGCGTTCACGACAGTGCACGAAAAATCGGGAAGCACTCAACTCGGCTTCAATTGAAAATTGGTTTAGTCGGCTTGCCAAGAATCGGCTATGGATCGATTCATTCTACAGAAAGGGGTGGAGAAAAGGATTGGAGAAGGATTAATTTCGGGAATAGGGCAAAAGGCTTTTCACGGCGATCCCAGGCGATGAGGATCAGCGGCGGCCAATTGCGTGCTATGACACAGGGAGATAGGTGCAGGGAACTCACTGGTGAGGTTGGATTGGAGTTTGGGTAAGTAGATGGCTCTGGCGACGGTGGCCTTGAAAGTGGCTCGTCGGGGAAGAAGAAGAAAGCAGTTGTGAACTGGGACTTAAGCCAATTTCTAGGTTGTGGAGGTTACACAGCACAGGAAGGGTTTAAGTAGGCCAGGGGGCAGAGCCAACGAGGGGAAACAGTAGTGGAACTTGCACCGGGGACAAGACCGGCCGGGTGCAGGAGGGACAGTGGTGACGACGACGCGATGGCGTGCAGGCGGCGCATCAACTTTGCCAGCGATGGTCGGGAATTGTTTGGACTTGGTCCAGGACGGTGCAAAGGCGGAGGCGACGAAGAAGCTCCAGCGATGACATGTACACGCATGTAGGTCACCTCTTCATGGGCGCACGCGAAACTTGCTGCTGGTGAAAACCCACTGCTTGAAGCACTACCTCGGCGATGCTCTGGTTGAGGACACGTGCGCACGGGGTGGCACAATTGATCACGAGCACACGTGACGGGAGAGACTGGCCAACGGCAATGGAACACAGCAAGAAAACGCGGCGAGGATCTAGTCACAACAGGCTGGAGCTCCGATCGAGAGCAACGACCAGGGGTTGGTCGAAAAGGGCTAAAAAAGAAGATTTGGGCTAGTTTGCAATTTCAAAACTTGATTCCAGGGACTGATCTATGAATCTGACAATTTAGCTAGGTAAAAGGGGATTTGGTTGTACCAATTTAGTCCACTAAACTCAGGAAATTGTTTAGCAGCAACAGATGATCAAATTTTGGATTTTAAACAAGTTTTGAGTTGAGATGAAAATAGGGTAATTAGGGTTTGAAAATTTGGTGAGGCTGAAGACTTCCAGAAGGGAGATTTTGCTCAAAATAGTGAATGGGTGATATTCACTGAATCAGATCAAGATTTGGAGGTGGTCTGTGGCTTTTAGCCTTTTTGGGCTTCTGAAAAACTGAAAAGGACTAATCTGCCATACTTTTGGATTGATTTGCGAAAAAAGTCTGAACGAAAGAATTTGACTGCCAACTTTTTGGGTAAAGCACTGGCACAACTGGGATCTCATCCTGAAATAGAGAGAGACGAGTCAAGTCAGGATTTGAGAAAACAGGGGTGTTACACAAACCATCTTAGGGATCCCTGGAACATATATACGCCATCAATTTCGGGATCAAATCGCCATGTTGTCCCAACATCGTTGAAGTCTTCAACTCCACTTTTTTGCTCCAACGCAACTCACCGTTGCTTCACCGCCGACCAAATTATTACCTAAAAAACTCGTGAGGAATAGTAAATTACAACTTATAGACGACCCAGAGCCTCACGCCAAAGCCCCGATGGCAAAATCACCTTTTACTAGTGATCCGCCGTGCCGCCAGCATGCCGGCTGATTGCCACCCGTCGTCCCTGTCGTTGCCACCTTGTCCAACAGATGCACCTCAATCTATTGAGTATATTACCTCACTACATCGCTCTCTGGTACCACACAAAAATGCCTCCAAACCTAATTCCAAGAACTTGTCCAGAAATCTAACTTCGCCGTGTCGCCACCATTCTTCCTTGTTGCCGTTCATCGCCGTTCTTCCACCCCCACGCTCGAAACCACCTCCAGTGAGTTCCTTCCATCCTTGCCTGCCTCCTAGACATAGTTGGCGTAGCAATTGAAGTCCAACGCACTCAAACGACCATGCCCTAGAACTCAGCCGTGCGCCGGCTTTGTCTAGACATTGCTATGCAGTGTCAGTTCGCGTCCATCCTTGTCAAAAACCATGTACAGACAATACCAAATAGTGCCAATGCGCACCCATAGACATTTAGACATTGTAAACTTATGTCAAACAGTGCCAAACAAGTGTCAGCCCTTGTCAGTCCCTGCCAACCCAGTGTCAGCTAGTGGCATTGGTCAACCCTTCATGTATATTTATATACAATTGTTTTATTCTGATTTGCTATGTACTCTATACTCACTTTTTCTGATCATCTCATCAGTAAAAGAGTATTGGCAGAAGCTTTAGAAGACCAAGATATCGTAGGGTCATGTGCCAAGTTAGGCATGACCTGTGAAGGACCCTGGACCGCACTTGCGCCTCTCAAAAAGGAGCAAATTAACTTCTTATTTTGGCTTTGTCAGCCCCTCTAATGTAATTATGGTTTTATATCCATAAATAGTAATGATTGTCAATTTTTTGTACTACTGCTGCTATTATATTGTGAACAAGAACTGAGATCCACAAAAGTGAGGGCAACTGTTGTAGGAAACCGAGTAAGCTACACTAGCAGTATTTCAAAAAATTTTACTCGAAGGCTACAAGTAATAGATCATAGATTAGATTGTTACCAACAGCGGAAGCAGATTTGGTGAAGCGATCGAATGTTCACAGCAACCATTTGTGGATCGTCCTGATCAGCAGATATATATGACAACAACCGCTCACGGATCATTCTAATCAGCGCAGCAATTGCAGCAGCGCCTCTACCGATATCCACATGTACCAGGATGGAACGTCATACGATGGTGTGCTAGCACCAACGCATATGACAAGGGTTTAGGGGCTAGCAAAAAGAGATGGTAGCTATGGCTTTTTTGATACACATCAAAGCCCATCATACCTCTCTATATATATAGGGCCATGCAGAAGAAATCCTAACAGATTAGGTTTCTTGATGTGATACAAATCTTATCCGAATTGCCCTGCAGAAGAAATCCTAACAGATTAGGTTTCCTGATGTGATACGAATCTTATCCGAATTGCCCATGCAGAAGAAATCCTAACAGATTAGGTTTCCTGATGTGATTCAAATCTTATCTGAACTGCAAGATGAGTTTAATATTAAATCTTCGTATCTGATACGTAAATTCCATAACAGACCCAATCCGGATTTGATACGAAAACCCATAACAAACCCAATCCGAATGCATAAGGAGTCTAACATTAAGTCTCTGAGTTTGATATAGAAAACCATACCAAACCCAATCTGAATGCATAAGGAGTCTAATATTAAGTCTCCGACTCTGATACGGACCCATATCAAACCCAATCCAAATGTATATGAAGTCTAATATTAATTCTCCGAGTCTGATATGGAAACCCATACCAAACCCAATCCAAATGCATAAGGAGTCTAATATTAAGTCTCTGAATTTGATACGGAAAACCCAAAAATGGACTTAATCCGAATTGCATTGTTCCAACCCGTTAAGTGTGTGACCCTGTAGGTTCATGTATATTTAGTCACGACCCGGGAGTACTTACCCTTATTGTAAGTTGATAGTGGCCCTTAGCAGGACATAACGACTATCCAAATACACACAAAGATCATAATCAACAAACCTATATAATGTCTTCATGTTGATCCTTTTGCCATACGATACCGGATTAAATCCAAGATAGGAAATGTGCCACCCTTGCACAGTTCAATTCTTTCTCGATCTCATAGTGAATTGATCTTCCCATAGTTGACACTCAACCACAAACGGCATGGCCATGCACTTCTCAATTCATCTATATCGAGGGGTCCAGAGATATCTCTCTCATTATATGAGATATGCAATTTCCATCTTAACCATTCATATTTCTCCGCATGGCTCATAGCATACCCGAATATTACCTTTATTACTACTTAATTAAAAGTAGCGTTTGATAGTATCAAAGTATACTACTACACATGTAGGAAACTATGATGGTCTCAGGTCTAAGGATCAATCATAAACATTATTTGGACCAACTGGTGACACTTAAATAACAAATCCAAACAGTGTCTCAAAATGGGTCTATCCAACATTATATTCTCCAATATATGTCCACATTATTGATTTGATATCTTATATCCATGGTCTGTGAAACATAACCATCAATCAATAAATGCGCTGATCCATTAATCAATAATGTCCTATTTAAAAATAATGGATCAGGGACTATGTTAGAATAATATCATCAAATAAATTTAGACTGTCACGAACAAGTCACATACTTGTTGATCAAACTAAGATGATAATTTATTCAAAAATAACATATCATGCAAATGTTCATAAATATAACAAAGATAAATACATCTCTGTGATTTTCTTTAGGATATATCACTAACAATCTCCCACTTGGACTAGAGTCAATCACAAATGTATCTAATACCTATTGCTCTAGTATGCACCTCATGCTTTGGTTGCAGGAGAGGCTTTGTCAACGGATCAGCAACATTCAAATCCGTGGACACTTTGCAAATCTTCACATCACCTCTATTCACGATTTCTCGGATGAGGTGATAACGCCTGAGTATATGTTTGAATTTCTGATGAGACCTTGGTTCCTTGGCTTGCGCAATGGCTCCACTATTGTCACAATAGAGATCCACTGGGCTTGAAATGCTAGAAACCACACCAAGTTCAGAGATGAACTTTTTAATCCAAACAGCTTGTTTGGCAGCTTTAGAAGCAGCAATGTATTCTGCTTCTGTTGTAGAATCAGCGACAGTTTCTTGCTTGGAACTCTTCCAGCTTACAGCTCCTCCATTAAAACAAAATACAAAACCAGATTGCAATTTGAAATCATCTTTGTCGGTTTGGAAGCTAGCATCGGTGTAACCACTAACAATGAGCTCTTCCTATCCTCCATAAACCAGGAACACATCCTTAGTCCTTCTCAAGTATTGAAGGATGTTTTTTATAGAAATCTAGTGACTCTCACCTGGATCTGATTGGTATATGCTCGTAACACTTAGAGCATAGGAGACATATGGGCGTGTACAAAGCATGGCATACATAATAGACCCAACAGCAGAAGCATATGGAATCTTATTCATTTGGTCCCGCTCATCACATGTCGAAGGACATTGACTCTTGCTAGGACTAATGCCATGTGACATTGCCAGAAAACCTTTCTTGGAATCCTGCATGTTGAATCTATTCAATACTTTGTCAACATATGTACTTTGGCTTAATCCAATTAGCCTTTTAGATCTATCTCAGTAGATCTTAATACCCAAAATATATGCTGCCTCACCTAAGTCTTTCATAGAAAAGCTACTTTTCAATGAGGACTTCACAGTCTCAAGCATAGGAATATCATTTCCGATCAGAAGTATGTCATCCACATATAAGACCAGAAAAATGAGTGTGCTCCCATTTGCCTTTTTGTAAACACAAGGCTCTTCTTCATTTTTGATGAAGCCAAACTGTTTGACTACTTCATCAAAATGAAGATTCCAACTCCGAGATGCTTGCTTCAACCCATAAATGGATTTATGAAGCTTGCACACTTTCCCAATATTTTCTGGATCGACAAAACCTTTAGGCTGTGCGATATACACATCCTCAGTTAGGTTTCCATTGAGGAAAGCCATTTTGACATCCATCTGCCATATCTCATAATAAAAATAGGCAACAATAGCTAGGATGATCCTGATTGAATTTAATATAGCAACAGGCAAAAATATTTCATCATAATCAACACCTTGAATTTGCTTGAAACCTTTCGCAACTAATCGTGCTTTATGGATATGAACATGACCATCCATGTCAATATTTTTCTTATAAACAAATTTGCACTCAATGGTTTTTACACCATCAGGCAGATCAACCAAATTCTACACTCGATTGTCATGCAGGGATTCAATTTTGGATCTCATGGCTCCAAGCCATTTCTCAGAGTCAGGGCTCATCATTGCTTCTTCATAAGTCTTGGACTCATCATTGTCTATCAATAATACTTCACGCTGCTCCATTGTAAGGAACATGTACCTTCCAGGTGCGTGACGTACCCTTTCAGACCTACGTGTAACCAGTGCTTGTACTGCATTTTCTATAATATTTTGCAGGTCTTGCTGAGCTTCAGTGGGTGCTGAAATAATTTCCAGTGGTTCTCGAATTTCTTCAAGTTGCACTATGCTCCCACTTACTCCTTTTGAGAGAAACTCTTTCTCCAAAAAAACACCGTTTCGGGCAACAAACACTTTGTTTTCTTCTCAATTATAGAAGTAATATCCTTTTGTTTCCTTAGGATAGCCCACAAAGAAGTATTTATCTGATTTAGGTTTGAGCTTATCAGACATTAAACTTTTTACATAAGATTCACAACCCCAAATCTTAAGAAAAGACAACGTGGGATGCCTTCCATTCCATATCTCATATGGTGTCTTTTCTACGGGTTTTGATGGAGCCCTATTTAATGTGAACACAGTTGTTTCTAGAGCATACCCCCAAAAGGATAATGGAAGATTAGTTTGGCTCATCATTGTCCGAACCATGTCCAACAAGGTCCTATTCCATCGTTTTGACACACCATTCCATTGAGGTGTTCCTGGCGGGGTCAATTGTGGAACAATTCCGTGTTGTTTTAGATGATCACCAAATTCATGGCTCAAATACTCCCCTCCATGATCAGATCGTAGGGTTTTGATTGTCTTGCCAAGTTGATTTTGTACTTTATTCTGAAATTCCTTGAATCAAACGTTTCAGATTTATGCCTCATTAAGTAGACATATCCATATCTACTAAAGTCATCGGTAAAAGTTATGAAGTACTGAAAACCACCTCTAGCTGTTGAACTTAATGGTCCACATACATTGGTATGAACAAGAGCCAATAAGTCACTTGCCCTTTCACTTTCACTTGTGAAAGGTGCCTTTGTCATTTTGCCAAGTAAACAAGATTCACACACATCAAATTATTGAAAATCAAATGAGTCTAGAAGACCATCTTTTAGGAGTTCCATGATGCATTTCTCATTTATATGGCCTAGACAACAATGCCAGATAAACATGGGAATCAAATCATTGGGCCTAAGCCTCTTAGTACATATGTTATAGATAGGTAATTCAAGATTTAGTTGATAAAGCCCATTCTCCAATGAGGCATTTCCATAAAATGTATCATTTAAATAAAAGGAACAACGATTGTTCTTTATTCTAAATTCATAACCCAGCGTGTCCAAACACGACACAGATACAATGTTTTTGCTTATGGTAGGAACATAATAACAATTATTAAGTTCTAAAACTAATCCTGAAGGTAAAGCTAATATAAAAGTTCCAACAACTAAGGTTGCAACTCTTGCTCCATTGCCAACGCGAAGTTGAACCTTGCCCTTAGCCAAATTTCTACTCCTTTTAAGCCCCTGCATTAAAGTGCAAATATGAGCAGCCAATCCGGTATCAAATACCCAAGAGTCGGAAGGAGAAGTAGTTAAATGAACTTCTATAACATATATACCTGAAGGAGTCACACTTTCCTTCTTTTTCTTTAAATCTTCTTGGTTCTTCTTGCAATTCCTCTTCCAATGGCCAGATTCCTTGCAATAGAAGCATTCAGTAGTAGGGGTGGCACCTTGCTTGGACTTTCCTTTGGAATTGGGCTTAGCGCTAGAGGACCTTTTTAGAGCTTTGCCCTTTCCCTTAGCCTTGCCCTTGCCCTTCTTCTTAAAGCTTTTTCTCTTTTGAACCATCATAACATTGTTTGGAATTTTCTTAATGTTCTGTTCCGCTGTTTTAAGCATCCCATGCAATTCAGTCAATGATTTCTCCAGATTATTCATGTTATAGTTCATGACAAATTGGTCATAGCTCGGAGGGAGCGATTAGAGAATCATATCAGTAGCCAACTCTTGACTAAGGGGAAAACCAAGCTTTTCCAAATTCTCAATGTACCAATCATCTTGATCACATGAGGACTGACCGAGCTCCCTGCTGCCAACTTGCAATCATGCAATTTCTTGGTGGTTTCATATCTTCCCACCCTGACCTGCTCCTCGGATAAGTTTCTAAGAGACACGGCCATGTCATAAGCTCTCATGTTCTCATATTGCTTCTGAAGCTCAGAGTTCATGGTAACTAGCATTAGACAGCTAGCATCAAGTGTGTCATCGGTATGCCTTTTGTAAGCATCCTTCTGAGCACGTGGAGCACTAGCAGCTGATTCATCAGGTATAGGAGTCTCTAGAGCATAGTCTTTTTTCTCTTGTTTGAGAACAATTCTCAAGTTTCTATACCAATCAATAAAATTTGTACCATTGAGCATTTCTTTATTAAGGACAGATCACAGACTGAAATTGTTTGAGGAGCTACCACTATCCATGGTCTACAACAGTAAAGAAATGCAAGATTTTAGCATTATATTTATGAAAAATCTTTTATTAAACAATTCAATAAAAGATGTACCAACTATATATTTTAGAACAAAAATCCCTCAAGAAATATATATAGTAGGTCAAGATAATGTCACTAAGTTCTAGTGAGCATTGGCATCACTGCTAGAAACCTAATTATTTAGGTGAGCAACTCCTTACTAATTATATCATATATAACTCTTGTTTGTTGGGTGTCATCCCAACACCATGCCCCAAAGCCCAAAACCATTTTGATTACCTTGTTAAGTTAAACCAATTCTATGCTTATGGGTGTCCAACACACATCCTGCCTTATTAAGATAATTGATGGTGCCCTGATTAGTCAGGCCCACCAAGCAACGATCAAAATCTTGACAGGTGCAGCAATTGGAAGGGCATAATAAACACTTAATTTTATTGAGGGGTTAAAACATGGCAAAACATCCATATGCACGAAAATAACCATCCGCTAGATGATCTAATAGGTGCAACTTCGACTATATTTAACTTCTGTTGGCAGTAACCTTGGCCAAGAAAGACTGCGACTGTTTTCACTCACACCATGAAGGAAAGCATTCCGCTGAGTGGGGCTTATTAAGAAAAACCTTATGATGTGTTCTTTCCTTAGACACCAAAGTTGACAGCTTTTGGTTGTCAAGTATAATCTTTATGTTTCATGAGGGGTTAAAAGATGTCACAACATCTATATGCATGAAAATAACCATCAGTTAGATAATCTAACATGCATAACTACGACTATATTTAACTTCTGTTGGCAGTAACATTGGCCAGGAAAGACCACGACTGTTTTCGCTCACACCATGAAGGAAAGCATTCCGCTGAGTGGGGCTTATTAAGAAAAACCTTATAATGTGTTCTTCCCTTAGACACCAAAGTTGACAGCTTCTGGTTGTCAAGTATAATCATTTATTATTATTATTATTACTATTATTTTTTTGAATTAATCACATTAATCAAAATTTCGTACCAATCTGGTTTGTTTAAATCCCCTTAAGTCATTCATATTAACTCCAATATGAATATCTAGCATAGGCAGCTAATGTCATATATAGATCCAATCTATACACATATGATTTAGAAGATCATCTACTATTATCATATAAACCCTAACATCACCTCCCTCCGGCCCATGCTAGGATCATTAGACATTAGTTCATATTAAAGTCGGCCAAAAAATAGTTCATCACAACACTTGGATGTCAAAACAAACATGTATAACAAAAACCGAGTAAGCTACACTACCAGAATTTCAAAAAATGTCGTGGTATAAAAATACCCCGGCAGGTTTGATGACATGTGCAACACGTGTTCCTCAACACGGACTGACCGTGCAACGGGTCACCCCGCGTTGGACAATCTCAGAGATTGACATAAGGGTTTATACAGGTTCGGAACTCAGTGGAGGCCCTAGTCCTGTCGACGTGCTCCCGGCACGCGTCGGCTAGGGGGCTCTGTCCCGAGGAGAGGGCTCCAAAGCACGTCTATTCGTTTTTGTGAATTGAGTCAAATGAATGTCTTAGGTTACAACAGAGTGGTACAAGGGTATATATAGACCCCAGAAGATGCAAATTACTAGAGTACCCTAGCTACAACCGTCAGATGGAGGGCCGGATAGTCCTTTGGCAAGGCCTGGGACACAGATCTTTCACATGTGGCCACCCTTGAATTTAGTGTCCGCTTCTCTAGGACGAGGTTCAGGAGTGAAGCCACTTCCATACCCGGACGGGGGTCCGGGAGTGAGGCCACTCCCTCACCCAGAGGACGTGCCTGGGAGTGGGGTCGCTGCCTAGCCCGGAGGACGGGTCTGGGAGTGAGGCCACTCGCTCACTCGGAGCACGCGCCCGGGAGTGAGGCCACTCCCTCCCCCGTAGGGTGCGCCCGGGAGTGGGGTCACTCCCTAACCCGGAGGACGGGTCTGGAGTGAGGCCACTCCCTCACTCAGAGGACGCGCCCGGGAGTGAGACCACTCCCTAGCACTAGTACAGAAATGCAGTCTACTAACCCCTATCTTCTATCGGTTATTAGCGATTTAGTTGAAAATCGATAGAAAATGTGCCTCGCGGTCATAAAAGGGCGACGGGTGTATTTTTCCTATCTGTTTGTAAGAAAATTACCGATAGAATAAATAGTATGATTTACTCTAGCGGTGATGAACATATTTGCCGTTAGAAGAGATGCATAAGTACTGACGGGAGAATGTTGTGCGCCGATAGGACTGGTCGACTTCTACAACTAGACTTATACTATCGGTAATGTATTAAAATACCGACAGAGTATATTAAAAATTCCTATCGGCAATATGTAGTGCACCGATAGAATAGTTGGCCTTCTACAAATATTTTTATTCTATCGGTAATGGATTCTTTTACCGTTAGAATATATAGAAAATTGCTTAGAACTGTTCGTCTTCAAATAGTTTTATTCTATCGGTAATGAATGTTTATACCGGTAGAATATTGCAAAAAATATCTTAGAACTGTTGGCCTTCTACAACTAGTAATATTCTATCGGCAATGTACGTACACACCGATAGAGTATGTACAAAAATTCCTATCGGTAATATTTATTGTGCTGATAGAACCATTCGCCTTCTACAGATGTTTTTATTACTAACAGTATTCTTTTTTCGTAACGATAGAAAATATATATTTGTATAAATACACGGGTATGTCTCTTTCATTCTCACAGTTCATCTGGGGCTCGTAGTCCTAACCCGTAAGCTCCATGGACGGCCGGCGCACCTCTACAGGGGACCGCTGCACCTCCGCACCTCCATCGACGCCCTCTAGACGTCGGCATCCCAAGGAAGGTACGTAAAATTTCTGCAATATTGTTTGATTATTCTAATCCGATTATGGCAATAATTCTGCTTTTTTTGTATCCTTCATTTTGATGTGTCTTCTTTTCAATATGATTATGATCTGTTCAGGTCCTTGGATGATGCTCATGAGGGGCAACGTATTTCACAGTTCTTCATCGCAGTACGCTGCCTACGTTGGCTTGTTGGCGAAAGAAATGGTGAAGATCACCTTCGAGAGCTGGAAGGACGTGAAGGGCGAGATCTTGGTTGGCTCGGTCGAGAAGATGCTTAAGCCCGGCGTGTTTCTCAAATCAGGACCTATAGAAAGCATCTTACATTTTTTTGCATGCACCAGCTTGTGGCCAGATGCTTACCTGCTTGGAGAAGAAGAATTGTTGTTATTTGCACATCCATTCTACACTATCACTACACAGAACAACATCTTGGAAGGTAGGTTCTTTTTGTTAATGGAGTTGAGTTGAGTTGAGTTGAGTTGATCGAGTTTGAGTCCAAGGAAATCACCAATACGTACAAATGTATGTCGACGGCAGTTCCAGCTCCTCGGGCGTCTTCGAACTAAACTCCTATGGTTAAGTCCAATGTGGTTCAGACATTTGCTGTTTTGGATGAATGGATTTGTGATGTATCAGGTCTAACTTGTAGTCGGTAGTTGCATTGTGGCAACCTGCAAAGGTTATCTTTTATGTAAAATGTATGGGCCACTGGGTCCTCGTCGTGATCTGTTGTTAATTTCAGACGTGGCTTTTCTAATATACATCGAATGTGTGAATTGTTGTATTTGTATATTGTTGTATATTTGTGTATCATGTATTGCTAATTGGGACATGAACTTGAATGTGCAGGGAGTATTTGTGTATTTAATTGTATTGGTAGGTAGGTGTGTATTTGTACTGCTGTTTCCGACATGCACTTGAATTTGTGAACTGGCATGTGTATGTTTGTACCTGAATTTGTATTGGTGGACTGGCATGTGTATGTTTGTACTTGAATTTGTGAACTGGCATGTGTAATTTCTTTGGCAAGATGAAGTCCCAAGTACCTAAGAAAAGTATTTTTGTGTCTCCTAGTTAATCCACAAATTAGCATTTCTTGAAATATATTGCTTTATCTTCTAGTTAAGATCCGTTTGATGTAAGATTTGTTTGATGTAAGATCTGTTTGATGTTACATTGATATGATTCCTTGAATGTGAGAAATGGCATGTGCATGTTTGTCCCAGTTTGGTACCAGTACCTCCTCTAACGGTAAGTACACATATTTACCGATAGGAAAACACATATATTTGCTCAGTCATGCATATTCTAACGGTAAATACACATATTTACCGATAGAAAAACTCTTGCTCGTGTGTCATGCATCATCTAACGGTTCGTACACATATCTACTGATAGAAAAACTCATGTACGTGCTGTGTCATGCATGATCTAACGGTCAATACACATATTTACCGAAAGAAGAAGTCCTGTACTTGCTCGGTAATGTACATTCTCTAACGGTATGTGTGTGTTTTTACCGATAGAATATGTGAGCGGCAAATTACCTAAGTTAGTCTAACGGTTAATTCATGTATTTACCGTTAGAAAAATGTCCATTATAAGGAAAACCCCACTCGTGCATTGCTGTGCTGCTCTTTAATTTTGTTCTGTTGCACTCTGTGTCCCTCTGTTTGTGACGAAAGTTCCAGCTACACTGCTAGGGTGATCAGTGCAGGCTGGAGGGAATTTGATTGCGCCCCTCTCTTTAAGGTACGCTTAATCGTCGACACTTATCTCTCTCTCCCTCTAGATCTCCCTTCTTCTCTACTTGCAAGCTAGCTGTATTGTGTAGTTCCAAGTTTGTAGCTCTAAGCTTGGGAGCTTGGTAGTTGGAAATGAGTCATGTTTTAGGAGCTAACTAGCTTGTATTGTGTAGTTAGCTAGGTTAATTAGTATTAATTTTGTCAGGCTAGGATTCAACACATGTATCTGTTGTAAGAGGCTATACATGTACATATACATAACTTAATCGGGCAGGTTTCATGCATGGCTTACTCGTTAAATTTTGTTAATTGTAGATGGACAGGAAATATTGGATGTATGGAATAAAATGTACTACTCTTGAATATTTGGATGGTGTGAATGAGTTTATTAAATTTGCTGAGCAACAAAAGGAGAGGAAGGGAGAGAAAAATATGCTCTGTCCTTGTACAGATTGTATGAACTTGAAGAGGTTTAGCAACTCTAATCAAATTAAGAGTCATTTGATTCGTCGTGGTTTTAACGCGCGATACACCCGTTGGATATGGCATGGCGAAGATCTTGAGGAAACAAGCACCACTACTACCAATCAGCACGACTCGGATGTGGATTGCAATAATATCGATGATCATCCCAATTTTGGTAATGTTCATTCCGATGTGCACGTAAATGATGATGATGATGACAATCTAGATGAGATGTTACGTGATGTAGAGGAAGATTACAATGAAAATGACTTCTGTGAATTTGAGAAACTGATTGCTGACTCTGAGAAGCCTCTGTTCCCTGGATGTGCAACATTTACAAAACTGTCTTCTGTGCTGAGATTATATAACTTGAAGGCAGGAAACGGTTGGAGTGATAAGAGTTTCACGGCACTATTAGATCTTCTAGCGGACATGCTTCCAGAGGGAAATGAGTTGCCAAGATCTACTTACCAAGCCAAAAAACTGTTGTGTCCGTTGGGAATGGAAATCGAAAGAATACACGCATGCCCAAATGATTGTGTGTTGTACCGTAACGAGTACTCCAATTTGCATGTTTGTCCAAGATGCGGTGCATCGAGGTATACGCGTAGGGACCGGATTGACAGTGAACGTCACGAGGTAAGGAAAGGACCCCCGGCAAAAACTGTGTGGTACTTTTATGTGATACCTAGATTGAAGCGGCTGTTTGCAAATCCAAAAGTCGCGAAGCACTTGCGTTGGCATGCTGAAGCCCGGAAACCAGACGGAAAACTGAGACACCCAGCTGATTCTATTCAATGGAGAAACATCAACAGAACATTTTCTGAGTTCAGCGGCGAACTTAGGAATATAAGGTTCGGGCTGAGTACAGATGGTATGAACCCACATGGTAATATGAGCTGCCGGCACAGCACTTGGCCGGTTCTTTTATGCATCTACAATCTTCCTCCTTGGTTATGCATGAAGCGCAAGTACATCATGATGGCGTTACTAATCTCAGGACCCAAACAACCCGGAAATGATATTGACGTGTTTCTAGCGCCTTTAATCGAGGACTTACAGAAATTGTGGAGCGAGGGTGTGCAGGTGTGGGATGCATACAAGAAAGGGAATTTCATCTTGCGGGCCCTGATATTTTGCACCATAAATGATTTTCCGGCCTATGGCAATTTGTCGGGGTATAGTACGAAAGGAGCCAAGGCTTGCCCTATTTGCCTAGATGAAACTGAGAGCATGTGGCTGCGAAACTGCCGGAAAACAGTGTACATGGGTCACTGCAGGTTTCTTCCGGTGCATCACACGTACCGTAAGAAGAGGAAATCATTTAACGGGAAGCCAGAGAAGGGGTCAGCTCCAGTGTTTCTGACCGGTAAGGAGATTTACTCACGCGTGAACGACATCAAAGTTGAGTTCGGTAAGCATTCTAAACCTCGAGAAAAAAATGTTTGGAAGAAGAGATCGATTCTCTGGGATCTACCGTACTGGGAGCACTTACAAGTTCGACATTGCATTGACGTCATGCATGTAGAGAAAAATGTCTGTGACAGTTTGATTGGTTTGTTGTTGAACATTCCGGGAAAGACAAAGGATGGTGTGAAAGCTCGTCATGACATGGTGGAAATGGGGATAAGGACTGAGCTTGCACCTTTAGAGAATGGAAAGCGTACATACCTCCCTCCGGCCTGCTATACGTTGTCCAAGAGCGAAAAAACAGATCTCTATCGGTGCCTGCACGGTGTTAAAGTTCCATGTGGGTACTCCGCAAACTTGAAAAAACTTGTGTCCATGAAGGACCTAAGACTGGTTGGCACGAAGTCCCACGACTGTCATGTCCTGATGACACAAATGCTTCCCATTGCTATCAGAGGCATTCTCCCAGTTAAAGTCAGAGAGACAATCACAAACCTATGTGATTTCTTCAACGCAATATCTTGCAAGGTAAGTACGTGCACTCGTACTATCAGTTCATTACCTCCATCTGTGGAGCTTAATTAGAAGATTTTTCTGATATGAATATTTGGCGCAACTGTGTCCTCATAGGTAATTGATCCGGATGGATTGGACGCTCTGCAACGCGACGTGGTTACAACTCTTTGTTAGCTCGAGATGTATTTCCCTCCATCCTTTTTTGATGTTATGGTCCATCTGATTGTTCACCTTATCAGAGAAATTAAGTTTTGTAGACCCGTGTACCTACGCTACATGTATCCATTTGAGAGATTTATGGGTGTATTGAAGGGATACGTAAGGACTCGTCGTCGACCCGAGGGGAGTATCATGGAAGGTTATGCCGCCGAGGAGGTGATTGAATTTTGCACAGATTATATGGCCGGGGTTGACCCAATTGGCGTTCCTAGGTCACGACACGAGGGTAGGCTTCAGGGAATCGGAACGATTGGATTCAAAGCTATCGTCCCCGCTCGTGATGCGTACGCAAAATCACATTTTTGGGTCTTACAACACATGACGGAGGTCGAGCCATACATACACGAGCACAAGGTAATGTTACGGTCACATAATCCTTCGAAGTCAGACGTTTTGGTCAGCAGAGAACATAACAGGAAATTTGTTGAGTGGATCCAAGAAAGAGTCACGCGAGCTGCCGAGGGCTCCGTAAGTGAAACTGTGACATGGTTGGCTAGAGGCCCAAGATTCACTGTAGGGACTTGGCAGGGGTACGACATCAATGGGTATTCATTTTACACAAGAGCTCAAGACGCCAAGAGTAGCACGCAATGTAGCGGAGTGACACTGTTTGCTATTTCCGAGGATGCCAGGTCAGTAAGGGCGCTGAACTCATATTACGGTGCTATTGACGAAATATGGGAGCTCGATTACGGATTAGTTAAGATTCACCTGTTTCGATGCCAATGGGTCGAAATCCCTCAAGGTGTTCAAGTTGACAGTTACGGGTTTACTCTCGTTGATCTTGGTAGAGTCGGACACCAAGACGATCCATTCATACTTGCAAAGCAAGCCACACAGGTATTCTACATCGTTGACCCGGCCAATCCAAACTTGCATGTTGTCCTCCACAGCAAGAGACGTATTGTTGGGGTCGAAGATGTTGTCGACGAAGAGGAGTATAACCAATTCGATGAAATACCTCCATTTTTAGAGGACATTCAATCTATCCGTATTGAAGATATCGACGAAACAACGTATCTGCGAGATGACCACGAAGAAGGATTATGGGTTGAGAACCATTGATGATTAATTTCTATTTCAGGGATAAATGCCAAGCAAACAGCCCACAAGTTCTGCAGCAAGGTGAGGAACTTATCATTAATACATCAGGTAGTACATTTTTCTTTAGAACTTAATGATAAGCTAGTTCACAACATTAATACATCTCAATTTTACTCCACAGCATGAGTTCTAACATGTACAGTACCTTTATCCTATAAATACTTAATTCTTCCCTTCAAATAGCACTTGCAAAAATCTCATCGCAGCCTCTTGCTTCTTCAAATTAAGTTCTGCAAAAATCCCTTTTTTCTGACGGTATTTTGTTATTTATACCGATAGAAAAGGACATCCGGTACTTTCATGTGTCTCGGGCACTTCTCTCAGGCACTTCAAAATGTTTTCTATCGGTATTGTTCTATTTTACCGTTAGAATAAATTCGTTAGTCTCACGGTATTTGTTGTCTGACAGTTTTTTCCTGTTTTTACCGATAGAAGAATACTCTGCCGCTTTGAATTATCAACCGTGTCGCCATGCGTCGCCTTGGAAACTCTATAAGTACCTCGCCATGCGTCGCGGTATTTTGTTGTTTTTCTAATTCTCGAACGGTTTGACTCCTCATCTTCTCTTTCACAATGGCAACCTCCATGGGATCGTCAGCCACGCCCTCCCCGGTAAGAACTCTAAATCTCCTCGGTTTACCCCTGTATTGTTAATCCATGTTCAGTTCATTCTTGACTTGTTGATTTGCACAGGGAATGGTAGCCGTGGAAGACACTGCCAAAGTGAAGGCCGACCTGAGGGCCCTCCAGGAGGAGCACAAGCTCCTTACAGACAAGCACACTCAGCTACGGCTTGACCTTGACGATCTCTTCCAGCGCATTAAGCGCATGAAGACGGATGGTGACAATGCTAGGGCGAGGACGACGCGTCTTCGCGAGGAGAAGAAAGCCGCGGATATGACCATCGCTGGCTGCGGTTTGACTATGAAGGATACCATAGCGAAGCTCAGGGAGGTCGCAGGCCTTCTCGACGCGGTAGTAGTTGATCCTAGGGACAACTTGTCGCTAGAGGAGTCCTGCGTCCTGGCTGCAAGTCTAACTGACTCTATTCTACATGCAGCCAGGGCTAAGACCACCCCTTGACCTAGCATTTTGGGTTTTATTTTTTTTGTAAGTGATAAAACAACAATGAATGAACAATTTCTTTTTATGTCAATTTTCCAATTTTCCGGCTATCTTCCCTCTTTCTTTATCATTCTGCAGCTTTCAACCACGGTCTGTTTGATGTTAAATTGTGTGTACCTTTTCATTACTCTGACGGTATTTTGTTGTTTTTACCGATAGAAAAAGGCACCCAATACTATAATCTCAAGCACTTAATTAAAAAAATTTTCTGGGGAAAATTGGTCTCACGGGATTTTATTGTTTATACCGATAGAAAAAAGCATCCACTACTTCAAATATTTTTCCGGGAAATTTACTTTTTCTATCGGTACTATTGTGTTGTGCCGATAGAAAATTACATAATTCTATCGGTATCAATTTGTTGTACCGATAGAAAAGTTCCTCCACTGCTTTATTACTCGTACACGGCCCTTGGGTTTCCCCCCACTCGAACAGTTCCACCTTAGAGCACTGCGTCTCTTCGAGAGCGAAGAAAGCCACAACCTCCGCCGTGACCACTCACTTCCTCTCTCCCACGCGATGATCGCCGGCTGGACACTGGTTCGCCACTGCCACCGGTTCTTATTTTCGTCCTTCACCGGCCGCCGCTGCGTTCTACACCGCCTCTCCATCACCTGAACTGATCGCCGCCGTAAATACCCTAATTCGTCGTTCTATTTCCAGCATCTTCCTTATTTGATCCTAGTGTTTTGCACGTACTAATTCTTCGAGTTTTGCAATTACACTAGGGTTCCCTATTGTGTTGGATTATGTACATTCCGCAGGCAATGTTGATTTAAATTAGGGTTTACATAATATGTTCCAGTGCTGTAATGAACCTGTTTTGAGATTTCAACTTATCTATACTGCTGTATGTGTGATCAATTGTATTCAACTGCCATGTAATGCACATTATATGTTGGAGGTGTTCTTACACATATTCTATTGGCAGCTCATGTGTTTACCGATAGAAAATATTTCTGCACAAGTAGTAAAACTTAATTTGGATCTGGAAGGACATGAGCCATGCAATGTACTAGTTTGGTTGGGAATTTTTACTCACTTGGTATGAATATATGGCAATGTGGATGGGTCTTCGATGTATATGTTTCAAATGCCTATACATGAGTTTTCCCAACCTAATAGATGTGAAGTCCTGATGACTCACATATAGGCTAGGCTAAAGATTATGCACAGTGGCACTTAGATGCTTGTGTGCATATTTACGTGTGAAATAATAATGCTGGCCCATGAATATTAGTATAGCAAATCATTGAGAATGTTATGTGATGACTGTGAATGGTGGCTTGTCAACAAAATTCCATATGTAGAGAACATTGTTATGTTCTATCGGTATCTCACGGGTTTGCCGATAGAAAAATTGTCTTCTGTGGAGGTTATGGTCTATCGGCAGCTCATGTGTTTACCGATAGAAAATATTTTTGAAGAGTTCAGGAAGTAATTTATGCATGTCTTTCTTTTTGTATTATTTTCCCTTTTGCCGCCCTAGTTAGTCTCCAGTCCTGGGCTGAGTTATGGAACTCCAAGGCGAATTAATTGCCATATATATGGTTTGTTGAAGGTTTTGTAGGGGAAGACATGTCATCGTCTTCATCGGATGGTACTAGTGGTTCGACTAGGGCCAACCCCATCGTAACTACTGAAGATGCAGCTGTTACATCCCAGCGCAAGAGGGTGGGGCGAGGCGCGACGACGTTGGGGCGTTTGGCCAAACACACGGATCTTTCTTGTGAGTTCAACCAATTTGGGAGGCCGATTGGAAAGAATGTTGGGAGGTACGCGGCCTACGTTCGGCTGTTGGCGAAAGAAAGGGTGAAGATCACCGTCCAGAGCTGGAAGGACGTGACGGCGGACGAGAGGGATAGGTTGTGGGCGGAAGTGAAGGTTAAATTAACTGAAATCGCTGAACTCTTTCGTAATCACGTTCTCTTGGCTTATACTAAAGTTTAACTAACTCGTGATTAATTGTATGCATTTTTCGGAAACAGGCTAAGTGGAACATCCCCGAAGATACACCTAGGACTGCCTGCTTGAAGGACATGAACAGAACATGGAAAACCTTTAAGAGCTGGCTCGTCAGTAACTTCCTCGCTGGGGGGAAATCTCCTTGCGAGAAGTACCCCTTCATATCGGAGGAGGTATGGGAGGAATTCACCAAGCAGAAGGGGACTGAGGAGTTCAAGGCCCTTAGCGAGAAGAATAGGGCGATCCAGAAGAGGAACGACCACCCGCATCGGCTCGGATCCCGGGGCTATGCGGGGAAGGAGGAGCAGTCGAAGAAGGAAGACGAGCAAAATCCTGTCATCGACACCCCTGAGTTGCCGCTCTCCGAGATCCGGGATGAGAGGTGCAAGCGATGGTGGAGGGGGAGGGGGTCCATGTCGTCCACGGGGTCTGTGCAGTTCGCAACCCCTGGGGACGCCGACGTTGTGAGGTGAATGGTAAGTTGGCTAACCTCGTAAACTGTGTGCGCACAAGTGTATATAAGGCAATTTGTCTCACAAGGTACCTTTAAATGTAACAGATCTCTTTTGAGAAGGAGGCAGCGGAGGGATTGTTTACCCCGCAGAGGGAGAACGACATCCTCACCTGGGCTCTAGGAAATAAGGAGCATCCCGGGCGGACACGGGCCGTGGGAGCCATTGTGTCGTGGAAGGCCGGTTTCATAGATCCGGCTCCACCGAGGAAGAAGGCCCTCTCCTGGAAGGAAAAGGAAACTGACCTCTCCGATAAGATACGGGCTGAGGTACGGGAGGAGATACGGGCGGAGATGTGGGCTGAGATACGGGCTGAGGTACAGTCTGAGGTGCAGTCCGAGCTCGCACAAATGAGGGAGGAGTTTGCACGGTTGAGAGAAGCATTGCTGGCCAAGAGTGCAGATGCGGATCCCCTGGACGACGGTACCCCGCGGGGTCGGATAAGCAGTTGCGCTTCGAAGGTACTCGCGGATCCAGTGGATCTATTTGAGGTACTGCAAGCCTTCATCTGTGCACTTAAGTTGATGCCACTCCCATTCTGTTAGAGTTGTTTCGCTAACCTATTTTATTGTTACAAATTTGCAGAGGCCAGAGGGCTGCATCCTACAGAATCACGTAGGCGCCGGGCAGGAAGTGAATGGACACGGTTTCGTATATCCGTCTGCGCCGGATGTCCGGGTCCACTGTGTACCTCTGCGGTTAGGTTTCGCAAAGGTACAGGTGCACATGGCCATGCCGAGCTACAACGATTCTCCGTTGCCAGTCCCAACAGAGGAACTGCAGACACTTGCTGAGGCAGTGGGCTCCTACGTACAGTGGCCCAAGAAGTGTCTTGTAATACAACCAGTAAATCCTACACATTTTAGATTACATCCTACTCAGTACACTCAACTTGCATAATCTAACATACGTGCTCATTAATTGAAGTAGCCTGCCGCTGGGCTACCAAGGGACTGCGCCCCCAGCTCGGGGCATGAGGCCCGATCTCGTGCGACCCTGGACACATCAAAGACGGCCTCGACCCCACCCAGCGTATCCACGCCTTCACCTCGGAAGAAAGCTGCCAACACCTCGCCCTTGCCTTCGAAGGTACGCGCTTAGTCCCCGGCAAAAGGCAAGGGCAAAGGAAAGGGAAAAGGGCGACAGGGACAGCCGGAGAGGTTCAAGAACGGGTTCCCACTCATGTTGGAGGCAGCTTTGCGCAAATTGGATCGATCAACCAGAGACCTCCACGAGTGGTACCTACACCGAGCTCGGCGCAATCTGAACTTCTTAGTTCCCTACAGGCCTGGGCAGTTCCACCGTGAGCCCGGGAGTATATCCGTGGCACACGAGGATCTGTTCGACCTCTACAACTGGCGGGAGCTCGATATGTCCATCATACGGACTGGAGTCCTGTGAGTTTGCTGATGCTATGTATTGCTGCTTTCTAACTCTGTTTGCTAACTCTGCATTGTTGTAGTTCATTTGAAATGTAGTAACTTTCTGTGCAATACTAATGTCGTCCTTTGCATGCAGGTGCATGTACAGGCTAGCATCAGAGGCTGTGTGTGACAAGGTGGGTTTCCTCGACCCAGAGAAAATAAGCCTCACGATGCTAGAGCACGACGCCGCGCACGCTGAGCTGTACATATCCAAGGCGCTGATGGCGCAGCAGGACAGGGAGTTCATTCTGGTGCCGTACCACCAAAGGTTAGTGCATTTCGTACTAATTTAACTCGATCTTGTATGTTACACCTGAGATATACTTTGTGCTAGCGGTCCTCTTTTACGTACAATGCAGGGGCCACTGGATCCTCATCGTGATCTGTCCGCCGAGGAACGAGGTGTACTACCTCGATTCGATGCGTGACAGATTATCGATCGAATATGTGGTCAAGGGCAATATGGAGGCATAAGTAACCTATATGTTTGATTTAAATTTTCACCTCACTAGATAATGATAATACATTAACGGGCAATAATAACTGAAATGCAGGGCTTTTGATAAATATGCGTCCGCTGGAGGGAGGCATGCCGCACCGCAGGGCTCCCTACTAGCTTGGAAAGAATATGAGGTACTCACGAGACTTTTTGTTTATGCTTAATTAGTTTATGGAAACAATAGCTAACATGTCTTCGCATATGCAATTATCTCAGTGCCATCAGCAGCCGCAATCGTGGGAATGCGGGTTTTATGTGTTGCGCTACATGTACGACCTAGTGCAGACAAACTTTGCCCAATTCCCCCAGGTAAGCCTCGATAGCTAACTCAAATTTGAAAATTGGGTGTCACGTTCTAAATTAGGAAGTTAGTTACTAAGTATTCACACATGCTTGCAGATCGCCATGTCGAAAGACTCATACGAAAATGCAAAGATTAGAGATCTTCGACAAATCTGGGCTCAATATGTCATGGAGGAAGTTGCGCCCAACCATCCGCCATGATAATTTTCTCTTTTTCGTGTACTCTGTGCATAGACTGTTTATATACATGTGAATAAATATATATGTCAATAAATGTCCACATTGGATTGAAATTTGTATTTGTCCATATATATGTGAATAAATGTGAATAACTGTCTAATGTGTCAATCTATTCTGTGAATTTACCCCTCTTTGCATCTGTACTGTATTGTAAATGTAAACGTACTGTATATGTGAATGTTCTATCGGTAAATTCATTCATAGCCGACAGACCACTACAAATTTTCTATCGATAAACTCATCCACAACCGAGAGACTACTACCCATGTTTCTATCGGTAAACTTGAAATTAACCGTCAGAATAGTGTGACTTTTCCTGCCGGTGAACTCATCCACAACCGAGAGACTACTGTGGTTTTTTCTATCGGTAAACCTATAATTAACCGTTAAAAGAGTGTGATTTTTCCTGCCGGTGAACTCATACACAACCGAGGGAGTACTAAGATTTTTTCTATCGATAATGTCATTTCCAACCGACAGAGTGCTACACTTTTTCTGTCGGTAAACTTATAATTAACCGTTAGAATATGGGTATTTTTCCCAACGCTAAACGTCAGACGACGATGGGTTTTCTATCGGTACAATCATAAGGTGCCGATAGAAAAGTAATATTTCCTATCGATAATCATGTAATTAACCGTTAGAATATGGGTATTTTTCCCACCGTTAATCGTCAGACTACGACGGGTTTTCTATCGGTACACTCCTAATATGCCGATAGAATTGTTAATTTTTTCTGTCGGTTATTTACCGATAGAAAATGTTCTGTCTTGTTCTATCGTGTCTATCTCTATCGGTACGAAAACCGATAGTAGAAGGGTTTTTTTTACCGATAGAAGAAAGCTTTTCTGTACTAGTGGATGCGGATGATGACCAGGAGGAGGATCCCGAGGAGGTAGAGCCTTGTGATTCTTTCGATGCCGACGAGTGATCCCAGGCTTCCTTAGGCTTGACTTTTTGTGCCTGCCCCAGCAGACGTTAAATTCTTCTTTTGGTGTAGCAGTTGTTCTTAGTTGTGATTGATGGGTGCTTGTATGCTGGTTGTTAGATGAAATCTGTAAGCCCGATGAGGCAAATAGCTATGTACTCTACAAAAGCTAATTTATCAAAAAGCATTTTGCATGATCCTATCCTTATCCCTTGATTTAATATCAGTACTCTATTGTGTCCCTACCTGTGATTCTTTCTGAATCAGTGTCTGTACCCTTCACCTCCTGTTTGAATAGGATGGTTAATACGTGTTGAAGACCCCAAGAAGGAGAACCTGAAGGAAACCCCAGCAATGCGAGGGCCACGCCAGGAACAAGAGACCGTGCTAACCCAGACCGACCAGGATCATCATCGACTATGCCACCTGGAGGCAACATTAATGACGTGCTGATATGGATGAAGCGAAACAGACAAGAGTCGGCAACTGTGCAAAATCAGACAAGGCGGGGGCGTGTCCAACATGGCCCAAATTTTTTCAGGGTTGGCCTCTATGCCCCGTTGGGACACAAGGAAGCCAAGTAGCTTCCCGTCGCACACGCCAAACACACACTTTTCTGGGTTGAGCTTCAATCCATACTCGCGGAGATTGCGGAAGGTCTCCGGTAAGTCTTCGAGGTGGGTGGTCGCACGAAGGATCTTGACGACTGCATCATCGATGTAGACCTTTATGTTGCGGCCGATCTGATCCCTGAGGACCAGAGACATGAGGCACTGGAGGGTTGCCCCAACTTTCTTGAGCCCTAAGGGCATGTGCACGTAGTAGAAGGTGCCGAGGGGAGTTATAAAAGTCATCTTTTCCTTGTCCTCCTTAGCCATCCGGACTTGGTGGTAGCCCGAGTATGCGTCTAGGAAGCTCATGAGCTCACACCCCATGGTCGAGTCGACCAGTTGGTCGATCCGCGGGAGTGGGAAGTTGTCCTTCGGGCAAGCCTTGTTGAGGTCGGTGAAATCCACGCACATCCTTCACTTGCCTCTGGACTTTTTCACAAGGACGGAGTTCGCAAGCCACTGTGGGTGCAAGACCTCCTGGACGAACCTCGCCCCTCGGAGTCTAGCGATCTCAGCCTTGATGGCTTCTTGGCGCTTGAGGGAGAGCTTCCTTAGCTTCTGCTTCACTGGGGGGTGATCGGGCGTTACTGCAAGCTTGTGCTCAATAATATCCCGGCCAACGCCCCGCATGTCTACAGGCTCCCACACGAAGACGTCAGAATTTTCGCGGAGGAAGACTGTAAGCTGCTTCGCGTGCTCCTCAAGGAGATCTGCCCCAATTTTAACGATCTTCTCTCCGTCTTCGGGGAACAGTTGGATATTCCGGAGGTCTCTCTCCAGGCGCGGTTTCGGGAGAAACTTCCCAGAGGCGACGACCGTGGTGTCCGGAGCCCCCCCCCCCCCCCCGGGACCTTGATCAGGTTGACATCCCCGAGAGTTGTGGCGATGCACTCATAGAGAGCACGGCCACGTCCTGGTTACCTCGGGCGGTGATTACACTGTGAGGTCTAGGAATCTTCATGCAAAGATAGCTCTGGTGGATTGCCACCCCCAGGTGATTGATCGTGGTTCTCCCCATCATCGCATTGTACGAGGAGGGGAGATCCACTACGTCGAACCGGACCATCTCCACCCGGTAGTTGTCCAGGGTGCCAAAGGTCATGGGAAGGTCGACCTTCCCCACCGGGTAGATGGTTTTCCCCGGGACAAAACCCTGTAAGGGCCCGGCTACAGGTTGCATCATTTATCGTCCACCTGCATTTCCCTGTATGCTTTTAGGTACAGGATGTCCGCAACGCTTCCGCCGTCGACGAGGATGCGTGCCAGTTGGAGTTGAAAGCAGTTGAGGATATGATGAGCGCGTCGTCGTGGGGGAAGCGAACCCTGCACGCATCTTCTGCTGTAAAAGTGAGGGGGATGTCTGACCACTTTGGTGGTCGGGATGTGTTCAGCACCCCCACCACTTTTACTTCCCGCGTGTACTCCTTATGCTGGCGCTTGGAGTCCCGCCCCGAGGCGGATCCCCCGGTGATGACGTTCCCCCACCTTTGGGAAGTTTGGAAAGGTAGCTCTTCGGTTGATCCTCTTTCCAGTGCTTGTGTCTGTTGCTCCCCCGAGGGAGCGGGGCGAGCCGCCAACGCTAGCGAAGAGGGCAAGGAGGCAGGGCTGCCCCCTGCCCACACTGGTGAAGAAATATGGCGAAGTGTTGTAGGTGCTGGTTGCATTCTCGAGTAGCGTGGGTAGTAGACTTGAGGAAGGCACACCACAGGTTGGATGTGCCCTCCTTACCACCATGTCTCGGGCCCTCCCGGTTACAGGAGGTTTGGGCCCCTACCCCATTGCCTTTCGGCCCGGGGGGAAGGTTACCCTTATTGGCTTCGCGCGAGCCGCCTCCGCTCTCAAGGACAAAGGTGTCCCGTGGCCGTGGCTCATTGCGTTTGCCCCTCTTGGGGTGCTTGGAGAGGTCCCTGGCCTCCCGTTGGGTAAGGGCAGGCGCCCCCTGGTTTTTCTTCCAAAGGTTGTCTCCCTCGGCACAAGCGTATTTCTCGAGCACATTGAATAGCTCATTCACCGAGCTGGGCAACTTCAGGAGAGCCTCTGGTGGAGCTCCCCTTGCTCTTTACTTGAACGAAGCACTTGAAGAAGCTCGGGATGGTCTCCCCCATTTTCTGTCTAATGGTGTAGAGCTGTAGCGAGTCCAGGGGGCGTATGTAGCTCCCCTGGAAGTTGGTTCAAAACTCACACTTGAGTTGCGCGAAGGACTTGATCGACCCGGCCTTTAGGTTATAGAACCATGATTAGGCGATCCCCGAGAGATAGAGCGGAAGACGTTGCATTGCACCATCTCATCCCTATCAACCGCCAAGATGGCCGTGGAGTATACCTACATGAATTCGTAAGGGTCGGCCTCACCGTTGTAGTGCTCGATGTGCAGTGGACGATATGGCTGCGGCAACCGGATGCACCGAAGGCGGAGACACAGTGGTTGGTTAGCCCCCTCGACCTCGTGGGGAAATTCCCAGTGGTCATCCTCCTTGACAGGGGAAGGGCACTCGTTGTCGGAGTCGGGCAGAGGGACCAAAGGACCGCCCACCTGGCGATAGCACCTCTACTCCCCTAGGTTGGTTGAGCTGACCGATTGAATTTTGGGGCCCCCCCCGAAGCGACAGTGGCTTCCTGAGCCGGTCTCTTTCTCCGGTCCACCCGTGCGTCGTGGGCCGAGTGCGGCTTTCGCTACGGTGGTGACTTCAATCGGCGACCGGGGGGGGCTCTTCTCGGCGCCTACGGTACGCATGCGCTCTACCTCCTCCCGTGAGAAGCGGGTCTGGTCCGTCGGGGGAGCCCTTGGGGGCATCCCCCGGGGAGGAGGGAGCTAATGCGTGTGGGCCACCGGCCCAGTGGATGTCACCGATGTGCAAGCAGGTCCTGGCACCAGACATACGTCTGAGACGGTGACAGGGGTTGATGCAGGGGAAGGGCCCAAGGCGAAGGTCAGGCTTGGCACCGGGAAGGTCCCAGGAGCCACGGCGACCATCAGCCCAGGGACACCACCGGTCATGTTGGCGATCACCTGCGTGGGGAGAGCCCCAGATGTGAGGGGTGTTCCCGGCGCGATAGTGACGGCCAGTATAGGCCAACTTACTAGCGCGTGGTAATTTCCTGGAAAGTGGAGAGCCCTGGATGTCGAAGAGCCTCCCGGGAAGGGGAGAGCCCCGGACGCCGGAGGACCTCCCTGGGCAGGGAAGGCAGCCTGGTGCCCCATGAAAAACGGTGGCGGCGCCCCCATAAAAGGGAATGGTGGTGGATAAACGGGAGCTGGGGGCCGCGCTAAGACACGCAATAGCTCTTCTAAGGTGCGCTGAGCGCAGAGGTGGCCCTCGACCAAGGCCCCGAGCAATGGGTCTCCGGGAACTGTGATGGTCACTTGGGGGGCGCTTGTCCCCGCCAATACAGTCGTGGTCACCGGGCTCGGTGCTGAGGTTCCCCCCACCCCACCCCCCCCCCCCCCCGGGAAGGCGTGAGGAGGATGTGCCCCACTTCGGGCCTCCCTAGGTGGTGGCACCGTGACAGCCACATCTTGCGGGGGTGGTGCTGGGTCACTGGGACTGGTGGCACTGGAGAGTGGCAGAGCACGAGCTCTCGTTCTTGGGGGAGCCATGGCGAATTGTCATACGTCCCCACAGTCGGCGCCAACTATCGTGGTATAAAAGATACCACCGACAAAGTTTCCGGACGTGTGTAACACTCGTAGAATGGTGCAAGCTGGCCGTTCGACCGGTCACCTCCCGCCGGACAACACAAAGATTGACATGGAGAGTTTTATACAGGTTCGGGTCCTGGTGGGGGCCCTAATCCTGTTGGCACCCCCCGGATGTGAGTCCGTTGGGGAGGTTCTCTCTCTTGGGGAGAGAGGTCCTCAAGGGATTCCTGTTGTTTTGGGTGTGTAAAATGAACTGTCTCTAGGTCACAAATGAGATACAAAGGGGGTATTTATAGGCCCCAAAAGAAGAAAAAGAACCAAAAAGCCCTTGCACGGAAGCCATTTCACCAACCGAAGGGGTTGGATGCTTGACAAGTGTCATCACCAATTGCCGAGGCGCTCCTGATGCCACCCACACGTGACCTTGAACGGAAGCCCTCCGTGACTTTTCCCGGGAGGCGTCCGAGGTTTACGACAGGAGGAGTCTGGGACTCAGAGTGGTGCCCGCGGCCTTCTATGGGAGACCTCCGTGGCTTTTACCCGGAGGTCTCCGTGACATTTCATGGGAGGTGTCCGGGGTTTGCCATGAGAGGCATCCGGGACTCAAAGAGGTGTCCGCGGCCTTCTACGGGATTTCCCACGAGAGGCATCTGTGGGTTTCAACGGGAGCCCTCCGGGACTTTCCACAGGAGGCGTCCAGGACTTTCCCTGGTAGCCCTCCGGGACTTTCCACGAGAATCGTCTGGGACTTTCCACGGGAGCCCTCCGGGATTTCCCACGGGAGGCGTCTGGGGCTTTCTCCAAGAAACATCTAGGATTTTCCCCCAAGAAATTAGTAGTATTTTTACACTAAATTTGCCACTGAAAATGTGCAAAAATATGCCAAAAACTCCTTTAATGCAACATTGTATGCATATTTTTATATTATTTTTACAATTCTCTTTCACGACTGTGTTTGCCATGTTTCAGGATCAAACCTACAAAATTTGAGGAGATTTTGACTTCATTTGGGTCAATTTCGACAAAGATACCAAAACTGGACAAAAAAGGAACCCTGATCAAATATTCCTTGGTCGAAACAACCTGGTCAAACACTTAGGCGAGAAGGAACCATAATCAAACACACCTGGACTAAAAAGCACTATGATCGAACATGAAGACACCTATTTGAAACAAGTCCCGATCCAACACAAAGACATCTGGCTAAAAGGAGTCCTGATCAAACACGACTATCTCTTGGTTGATTATTTGGCCGAGCGGAGCATGATCGAGGGCATGACCCGTGTTCGGCCTAGAGCACGACCAATGCCAGAGGTTGTGCTTGGCTCGGTTTCCAGAGGCTAAAGTGGTCGAATTTGGTCAGTTTTGACTTAGATTTGTCTATTCTCGCTTTGTTTGAAGCCAGATTTTGTCACCTACGTACATGTAAAGGAGTTATATTTGGATACGTTAACCCATGTATCATAAATAGAGAAACTTTTGGCTCAATTAGGTGTGCTTTGATGTGCTATCTTAGGTAGTTGTAAGTAGTTTTTAGATATTTTTCTTAGAAGAGCCCCTGTCTCTATTTTTCATGCATTTGTAAGCCAGCATGGATGGCAGACTTAATTTTCAAGCAATCAAGTAAGTTTTCATTTAATTCTTATTATTCAAGTATTTTTATGGCTTTTTGCGACTAGTTCACTTCTAGGGTTAGGGATGACCTAATCCAGAATGCATGATTCTTCCTTGGTCTTGATCTCAAGTTTTAAGTTATTTCCTGATGTTTTCTTCCTCCAAACTCTAAATTCTTATTTCGGCAACAGACGTAACAGTTGAGCCTTAGCAAGAATGTAGGGGAGTTCTTGAGTCCTTAGCGATTTGACGCAAGATCCTAAACAGGAGAGAGGCTCTCACCAAACCTAAAGTGGAAGTGATCCTCTGACAGTTGTACCAGTGACCATATTAGCAACTTATTCTGTCTTGGAAAACAACTAAAATTAACTTACAATTCTTAGACCTTGGATAGAATTACGCCGTATGGTTATGGAACCCCTGAAACCCTAGGTTTTCCTTCCTGCTTTATAAATCCTTGATTTCATGCTTGCTATGTACTGCTTTAAACCCTAGATTGATAGCTTTAGTAGTAGATTGAGTCATAGAAAAACAAATCCCAAATCATTCAGACTTAATCAGTGATCCATTAACCTAAAAACACCAATACGCTTGTTCCTCGTGGAATTCGACCCTCAAGTGCTCAACGTTCAACCGTTCACTTGTGGTTATTAGTACACATTGACCGCGCGATGACCTCACAAGGTGCGATCAATGCCATGATGCATGTTGAGCTTTCGGATTGCCCAATGCGCTCTATGCTCAAGCTCTATAGGAAGGTGACATGATTTACCATATATCAAGCGAAAGGGAGTCATACCTAGAGGTGTCTTGTAGGCTGTCCAATAGGCCCACAGTGCATCAGGGAGCTTGTGTGACCAATCAGCTCATATACTCGACACAACCTTCTCGTGGATGCTGTTGATCTCCCTATACGAGACTTGTCTAATCCGTTCGCCTGCGGATGATAAGGAGCGGTAACATGATGGTGATGCACTCCATACTTTGCGAGGAGATCCTCGAACTAGCAGTTGGTGAAGTGAGTACTGCCATCACTGATGACAATCCAAAGGACTCCAAACCTAGGATATATGGTCTATCAAAAAAGCATACAAACAGATTTTGATTCGACAGCGGCCCAATCCTCTGATAGGTTCTACTTTGCGGAATGGAGACGCTCACATTCGAAGGCTTCCAATCAGCCGGGATTGAGTCCTTGCAATCGCTACACACACGCATCTATCGTTATCAACCGTGCCCACGCCCAGATGACCTTACCACGAAGGTTAATTCCTGCACGCAGTAGAAGAAATGAACAAAAACAAGATGCAAAGCAATCTAAAATTTCATAACGAACAACTGAGGTTATCTTTCACCAAACCAGGTCTTTCGACACTACTCTGATGTCGCGCCCCGAGACTGGGACTACGACTACTCCTGTAGAGACCTAGCTCGCTGCAGCTAGTCCCATATATGCATAGCATACACATACCCTTGACGTCCCAGGATAAGTCAAGCACAGGAGTATATCACATTGCAACAGAGTAACTTACAAAATAGTTAAGCAGTGTGGCCTGCTGGCCTTGATATTACATAAGGAGATTACAATGCCTTCACGGCATACATGGTTTAGTAAAATAACATCTACACAGCAGAAGATAGGTGACCCACCCACAAAAGAGAAGTGGACAGCAGAACAACACACATCAGGGAAATGACGGGACTGACGCTCCTCCTTCTGGATCCAATAAGTTCTCCACGCCTTCATCTTGATTGTTGATCGCTCCGTCTATTGATTTGTAGGTTACAAGAGTGAGCACTTACGTACTCAGCAAGTCATAGGTAAGAGTAGATACATATAGTAGTGATGACATGAACCTAGACTAGTCAAGAATTATGGATGTTTATAAAATAATCTTTTTCTTTCATACCTCATCTCATGGCAGCACTTTTCATAAAATAATCATTCATGTTCACTAGATTATAGCACTACCGCGACACGTCGACACACGACAGCCCACGGCAGCACTCCTTATCATGAAAACACATGTCATTTGGGTAATCTTGATTAAACATATTTTATTTAGAAAATAGTACTTGTGTCACACCCCGTGGATTTAATCCACCGCAGCAGACTCCTATAAACCCGGGAGCTCGGAGTATTCGAATACATTTTTAACTCTGCAGAGAGGTACCAATTTACCCGCAAGATATTCCACTTTCAAGCCCATCCTATCAAAATGATTAGACCCCTCCTCACAACCATGTGTGAGTGGCAAGGTGGAGATAACAAGAACTTTTGTTATGCTTTACTCACAATTCACCCCCGACCCTGTGGATCTCTCGCGAAACACAGTTGTGGCGGGCTATACCCCCACCCCTACTCATTTCCCCATTGCTGGGTCTAATGTCAGATCACCTTCAGTGATAGTGGGAGTCAGCCTCCATATCAATCATCACAACACATCTCATGCAGGGGTTTCATGTGCGATCCACATAAGTACTTGTTCAGGCCTGTCCCATACCAGGCTTGCGGTTAGCACGTTGTTCATGCCACTAGACGCACAACACAAGGTTCTAGTCCTTATATGCCAGTGACCAGACCATCCACAACCCTGCACCTTCGGTGCCTGCATTCCTTTGCAGTCTAGCACCTCCAGTGCTACAGCCATCCATACCATTTTTCTGGTCACGGCTAGGGGTTTTATTTCATGAATATAAGTATATAGATACATATAATAGTTCATGGCTCAAAACTTGTTTATTTCACATTTTACAGATAACCAGTTTAGTACTGCCAATTCATAAATCAATCATTCTCAATCTTTCACATGCAATATTGCCTATATTCAAGGTTATGTTTTAGCAACATTTAAAATATAGGTTCAAGATGACCAAGGATATGACTTACCTTCCGCGTCGTAGGAAACAACAGTTGATGACGGGTCAACAGCGAAGTCCTCAAATTCAGCTTCTGAATCTGCTCGACGACAAACCAAACAATACACACAAATATTACTTATATATATTAAAATGATTTAAGATCTATATGCAGATATGCTTAACAAGGATAATTGAACGATACTGGAGATAATTGAGATTGTAAGCTGAACTGAGTTGAGATCTAGGGTTTCAAGGAATTGGCTAAGGATGGGTGTTAGATGCTCTTAGGATCTCAAGGTTACAATAAGAACATCAGTTTTGTGGCTGGTTTGATCAAGAGCAGCGAATGTCAGCAGATCGACATTCGGATCAAGGCTCTGGCATAACTTCAGGGAAAGCTAGAGAGCTTATCTCAAGTTATGATAGTGGAAGAAAGTGTAGGTCATAACTCTACAAATTCAGTGGACAAAGTGGCTTTCAAAATGCACAATCAGGAGTGGGTAAACAAGGCCAATGCCATTGGCTGGCATGCACTGGGACAGTGTCAAAAACTAGGGTTTAGCGGCTAATATAATTCAAGGGCTCAAATCAAGTTGTGATAGAAGAAGAAAATGTTGATCACAACCTCAGGAATCTAAGGGACAAAGTTATGCCCAAAATGCACATCTGGAAGGGAGTGAAAAGGGCTAATGCCACTGACTGACATAGTCTGGCATTGATCTTGACATGGCCAGAAACTAGGGCTTGGCATAACTTTTGATCTAGAGCTCCAAATGATGCACCACTTTGTCTGGGAGGTAGGCAATGATAACAGGAACAAATCATTCAACAGGATTCAAAGCTGAAGATGGCTGGAAGGTGATGAATTTCGAAGGAGAAGTGTGGTGGCGACACGGCACAGTGAAGCCACTGGACAGAAATCTTGGCATAGCTGTAACTTGAATTCTGGGCAGTTTCAAAGATCGAGCTAGAAGACAAATATGCTCAGGAAGTTGAGGCACACCTGAAAGACAAAGTGGATGAAGCTGAAACGGCCAGGAATAGGTTTTCCGGTGATCGACGCCGGAGAAGAACACTGCCATTTGGGGCTTTTCGATACAGGTCGAATGAACTCGATTCCAAGCTTGGAGAGTGAAAGAGAGATAAGAGGAAGCTACCTGCACGATCAATTTGGCCGGAGGATGGCTGGAGAAGCCTGGCGACGCTCGCCGGTTTCTGGAGAAGCTCAAAATTGGGAAAAGCTTTGGTTGAAGCTCAATCGGGAGATCTTGATGCATAGGCTTGCTGGAAATGAGTCACTGATCATTTTCTTCCACAGGATCGAGAGCTAAATCGAGGTAATTTGGCCTGCATTGCCGGAACAGGGCAATCTTCAAGTTTCAGCAAATTCCGGTGATCGCAGGCGATAAGGTCACCGGTGAGCAATTAAATGGTACAGCATGATGAGTGAGATGAGAGGAACTCACTGGTGCTGTTAATTTGGCAGGAGATGCTGCGGTTGAGGCTGCCACCGTAAAGCTCCTCGATGGCTCGCCGGAGAAGACGACTGCAGCGAGAGAATTTGCAAAATTGACTAAGTCCTGATGAAGAGGAGATGATACAAGGCACTGGTGGCTTAAATAGAGCAGTGGGCGTAGCTTGCAAGGATTTACAGCATTGAATTTGTGCCAGATGACAAGATTTGCCGGGCGCAGCTGCAACAACGGCGAGCGGTGAAGCGACGGTGCTCAGGCGAGGTGACTACTGCTCAGCTTGTCGGCTCGTTGGAACTCCATATTGTCGGGCGGTGCAAGCAGTGGCAACAGGAGCTGGCAATGCAAAGCAACGTGGCGCGGTGTTTCTGACAAAAGCTTGCTGCTGGTCGCGCACAGGAGCAATTGTTGTCGTCGGTGCTGCCACGGCGAAGGCTAGGACACGGACACGTGCGCACAAGCAGATTCAAGTGAGCACGAGCTCAGGCGAGGCGAGGCGTGGCCGGCGGCGAGCAAGCGCGGCGCAAATGCAAGGCGGTCTCTGGTCGTGCACAGCAGCTGCTGTCCTGGTCGAATTTGGGCTTGATTGCAATACTTGATTTCTTAATTTGGACTGAAATGTAATTCTGGAGATTTGGAAGGTTTGATCTGGAATTGATTCTGCTGTTTTGGTATACTTAATTCCATAGATGACTTGGCACAGCTAGAAGATAAAGTTTGAGACATTTGGATGACTTTTGATATGAACTGAAAACTGAGTAGATTAGGGTAAAATAAGTCTGAAACTTATTGATCTCGAATTCTGGGATTTAGGGTTTGATTTTGAGATACTCATAAAAGAAGAATTTGTATTGAAAAGCATTTGGGAGGTGTTCCCTGAATCAGATTTGAATTAGGAGATGATTTGCAACATTTTGCCTTTTCTGGCTTTTAGAAAATCTGGAAAAAGGACTGATCTGCGATACTTTTGGACTGATTTGCGAAAAAGGTTCAGATGGTGAAATCTGGCTACCAACTTTTTGGATTAAGGTATTGGCATACCCTTGATCATATTCCAAGAATAATCTGGTCTGAACTTGGCTAAGATTTTGATTAAATTTGAATTTCTGAAACTTAGGGTATTTAGGTAATAACAGATATTCTGTTTTCGAAAACAGAAAAGAGTTGATAATTCTGGAAGTTAGAGATAGAATTGGATATGGGTTCTGAAGGCTTTTAGGTTTAGGATAACTGATAGATCAAATCTGGCAAGTCAGATTTTGACGTGGGTCACAGAATAGATTTTGGAGATTTTAGGGCTAGAACAAAATAAAGCTGAGGCTGATTTGGTTGATCTAGAAGAGACATATGCATGCATGATTTTTAAGAAGGAACTTTTCACCCCAAAACTCAGGATGTTACATCTGATGAACAATTGTATCTCACGCAGCGGGAAACAATGTAGCAAATAACCTAAGGAAGAAATTGAGGAGTTCAGCCATATAAAGGAGAGAGGGGTGGAGGCTAGGGTTGGTTTCAACCCTAGGCAGGGTACATGGGCCGTGGCCCAAAAAAAAGAGGTGACGCAGCACCAAGAAGCCCAAAATAGATTCTGGCCATGACTTGTTTTGATGATTCCGACCGACTCAAAAAGAATTTTGAAGTGGGGCTAGATGCGTTGGAAAGATGACATCGTGGGTTTCTCCATAAAGTACTCGAGCATTCCAAATGGACTCCGTATGCAGCTTTTATGTTCGTTTGAAGGTGAGCTACTCCCTAGTGGCCGAACTGGACTCCATCTTGTGTACAACTTGGGCCGAAGCTTTCTTGGTGAAGTATTACATCCTTACTGGTACATCTCATGATTCCTGAGTACATGAACATCATCATTAGGTAGTAACCTATCCTCCAAAGCATAAGTATGTAACCCTAGGAACAAACTCACCTGGTAATTTAACTATCGTGGACGTGCCCTTGTAATTGGTCCTTGCATAGGAGGTGATGGAATTGAAGTAGTGTGTGTATCCATCGTAATGATGTCCTCATCATCCTCCCCTCTTGAAATGGAGTCGTCCTCGACTCAAGCTCATCCTCTTGACCCAAGTAAGGCTTTAAATCTAAAATATTAAATGTGGGACAAACCCCGAAATCTGTAGGCAACTCAAGCTTATATGCATTATCATTAATCTTTTCAATCACTTTAAAAATACAATCAGCTCGAGGCATTAATTTAGAATTTCTCAACTCTGGGAATCTATCTTTTCTCAAATGCAGCCAAACAAGGTCACCAGGTTCAAAGGTTAAATGTTTTCTACCTTGGCTACCAGCAACTTTATATTTTTCATTCATCCTTTCTATATTCTCCTTAGTTAATTCATGCATTTTCTTGATAAATTCAGCACGTGTCTTAGCATTGAAATTCAATTTTTCTGAAGTAGGAACAGGTAGCAAATCAATAGGAGCACGTGGGTTAAAACCAAATACTACCTGAAATGGACTTACCTTGGTGGTGGAGTATACGGACCTGTTATAAGCAAACTCAATATGAGGTAAACACTCCTCCCACAACTTCAAATTCTTCTTTAGAACATCCCTCAACATAGTTGACAATGTGCGATTGACAACTTTCGTTTGACCGTCAATTTGTGGGTGACATGTAGTAGAGAACAGCAGCTTCATCCCCAAATTGTTCCATAAGCTTCTCCAAGGACTTCGCATCACAATCTGAAATCATGGTATTGGGCACTCCATGCGAATGAACAATCTACTTGAAAAGCAAATCAGCGACGTTTGTAGCATCATCGCTATTATGGCAGGGTATAAAATGTGCCATCTTTAAAAATCTATCAACCACAGCAAATATAATATCCCTCCCCTTTTGGTCCTAGGTAGTCCTAAAACAAAATTCATCGAAATATCCTCCCAAGGAACGCTAGGAACAGTAAGAGGCATATAAAGACCATGTGGGTTTAAGTGAGACTGTGCTTTATTGCAAGTGGTGTAGTGTGACACGTAGAGCTTGACGTCGCACCTCATATTAGGCCAAAGAAGTGTGTGGCCAGAATATCTTCTGTCTTCTTAGTTCCAAAATGTCCCATCAAACCACCTCCATGCACTTCCTGCAAAAACAAGAGATGAACGGAACTAGCTGGAATGCATAACTTATTAGCACGACAAAGTAACCCATCATTCAGCACATACTTATTCCATGCTCTTCCTTCTCTACAATTCATGAAATCATCTTTAATGTCCAAATCAGTAGCGTATAATTTTTGTATTGCTTCTAATCGAAAAATCTTATGGTCAAGTTGTGATAACAAAGTATACCTCCTAGACAACGCATCATCAATTACATTGTCTTTACCGTTCTTGTGCTTAATGATATATGGAAATGACTCTATGAACTCAACCCATTTAGCATGCTATTTATTTAGTTTAGCTTGACTTCTAATATGGTTCAAAGATTCATGCTCAGAATGGATAACAAATTCCTTGGGCCAAAGATAGTGTTGCCATGTTTCTAACACACACACTAAAGCATACAATTCTTTATCATAAGTCGAATAATTTAAAGCACGCCCATTCAGTTTCTCACTAAAATATGCAACGGGTGTGCCTTCTTGTAGCAGCACACCACCTATTCCAATTCTGCTAGCGTCGCATTCTAACTCAAAAGTCTTACCAAAATCCAGAAGTTGGAGTACCGGTGCATGTGTAAGCTTCTATTTCAGCACATTAAAAGCATATTATTGTGCTGGTCCCAATGAAAAGGGACGCCTTTCTTTGTCAACTCATTCAGCGGTGCCGCAATGGTGCTGAAATCCTTCACAAAACGCTGATAGAACCCTGCAAGACCGTGAAAACTCCTCACTTGTGTGACTGTCTCAGGGGTCGGCCAGCTCTTGATCGCTTCAATCTTGGCTTCATCTACCTCAATTCCCTGCGGTGTAACAACATAGCCAAGAAAAGAGACTCAATCCATGCAAAAGGTGCACTTGTCAAAGTTACCAAATAAACATGCATCTTGTAATGCATTAAAAACAGCACGTAAATGTTCGAAGTGATCATCATGACACTTGCTATAAATCAAAATATCATCGAAATATACCACCACAAATCTACCAACGAAAGCACGTAAAACTTCGTTTATTAATCGTATGAAAGTGCTAGGTGCATTAGTTAAACCAAAAGGCATTACTAACCACTCATATAACCCGAACTTAGTTTTAAATGTGGCTTTCCATTCATCTCCTAGTTTCATTCTAATTTGGTGGTAACCACTACGCAAGTCAACCTTAGAAAAATTATAGAACCACTTAACCCATTAAGCATGTCGTCTAAACTAGGAATAGGTTGACGATACCTTATTGTGATATTATTAATGGCTCGACAATCAACACACACTCACCAACTACCTACTTTCTTAGAAACCAAAATAACAGGAACGGCACAAGGACTAAGGCTTTCCCGTACGTACCCTCGGTCCAATAAGTCTTGGACTTGGCACTGAATTTTCTTAGTCTCTTCGGGTTGGTTCGGTAAGGCGCACAGTTTGGCAATGTCACTCCCGGAATCAAGTCGATTTGATGCGCAATACCTCTCATAGGTGGTAGCACTAGGGGAATCTCATCCGGAAATACATCCTCATTCTCCTACAAAAGGTTAGTGACCACAGGAGGCAAAGGGCTAGGAAATTTGTCAAGGGAGAAATAAGCCTCCTTGCAAATCAAAGCATAACATACTGAAGTAGACACATCAAGCTCAAGTAAATCAGATTTCGTAGCAAGCATGTTAGCACCTTTCAATTTAATTCCTGCCCTCTTAACACCAGGTTCTTTCTTATCCTTTTTAGGTGGGAAAACTTCTTTACCTGCAATCTGATTTTCAGTTTTAGTACCCTTTTCCTTACATTCTTTTTCAGCTCTTTCTAATTCATCTTTCAAAATTGCAGCTGGGATCATTGGAATGAGTTAAATGGTTCTTCCCTTATGTGTAAAAGTGTATTTATTGCATCTACCATGGTGTAAAGCATCAGTATCACATTGCCAAGGCCTACCGAAAAGCAAAGAATAATCTTGCATAGGCACTATATCAAACTATGTATGATCATGGTAGGTACCAATCGAAAAAATGCACTCTCACAATTTTATTTACCGTCAACTTACCACAAGCGTTGAACCATTGAATGTACTGTGGCCGCGGGTGCTGCTGTGTGGTCAAGCCAAGCTTCTCGACCAACTCAATGCTAGCAAGGTTGTTGCAACTCTCTCCATCGATGATGATGCGACACGATATTTCCTTCACAATGAACTTCGATTGGAACAAGATGTGGCGCTGATTTTGCTCCACTCTCTCCATTTGAGCACTACGTACTCGCTGGGCTACAATGCTCATATACCTCTTGGACGCTTCAGCTCCAAATCTGTCCACTCCAACGTCATCGCTATCCACCTCATGTTCGTCTCCTGCAGGGTTAGCAGTAACAAGAGTCAAATCTTCCTCCTCAATATCACTAGCACTAGTATACTCACCGTCGTCTTTTGCAATGAGGGCTCGCTGATTTGGACAGTCCTTCATGACATGGCCCCATCCCTTGCAACGGCAGCACTGCGTGTCATGAGTCCTGCCCATGGAAGCCACCGATGAAGCACTCTTCGCCGATGCTTGCATCGTCACTGATTTGCTCACTGTTGGAGCATGTGACGGGAATGTAGAATCAGCGGGATGTGCACGGGAAGTAGATGAAGTAGAATGACCATCAGAGGGTGTAGGTGGCGCCCTGGGTGTAGGTGTGGACCGAGCTGAAGTAGATCCTCCAAAAATACCTCCCCATGATCGTGCTTATCGTCCCTGTACTTCCCTTTCAGCTTTGCAAGCAAGATGAAACAAATGAGTGATATTAAGATAATCCTTATACTCTAATATGTCTCGACTTTACAACACAACATACCAATTTGTAACTCCTGATAATACTCTTCACGGACTTATTACCTTGGTTCATGCGCTACAAGTTATTCAATAAATCTCTAGCATAATGTGAGAGTACAAATCTAGCTCGCATTAATTCTTTCAAAGCACTCCAAGTGGTAGGGACATTATCCGTTTGTTTAATTTCATGCCATCAATATGATGCAAAGTTAGTAAATTCACTAGTGGCAAGTATAATTCTATGTTCTTCCGGCACTTCAAAACATGAGAATTTTTTTATCCGCAATTAACTCTTATTCTAAATATTCATCTGGATTATAACGACCCGCAAAAGATGGCATGGTAAATTTAACTTTAGAAAATGCGTCATTAACATTACCATGATGTCAATTAACACTACCATTGTTACCTTCCATACCATGACGATTGCGGCAAAGATGATGGCGTAGCCGTGCATCCCGTTCAGTAGCACGATCATCCAGAATGCCGACACTCTCTTCACCTTCAACATCCTCTATGTCATCGGTGAGGGATGCTTCTTCCTCTCCATGGGTAGCAAGGTTTCTGTCGACGATTCGGACTCGGGGTCCTTAGCCGAACTTATGCAAAATTTGTGAATAGTGAGACCTTTCAGGGTGACCCTCCGGGAAGGTATGTAGAATTATGGAGAACTGGAGCACAGAGAAGTTTATACAGGTTCGGCTCTCGATGGTGGGAGTAATAGCCCTATGTCCTGTTGGGATTGCACTATGTGTAGTAAAGAGTTGCAAAGTGACGGGAAAAGACCTTCACAGGCGAAGATTTTCCCTGTATGAGTGTACAAAATGAAGCCTAGAAGGCTTATGGAAGCTATCTAATCTAAGCCGTAGTCTTGGCTGTTTGATTCTTCAAGTGAGATGTGTCGTATCTCGTGATCCTTCGATCTCCTGTTTGATGCACCATGCTGCCCTTTTATATTGAATGAAAGGGCGCCATGTCGTAACGGCATCAAATGGTTGCTTGGATGCGGTTTAGAGAACCGCTCTTAACTCCCACGCAGGTTTAACATGTGTTATTTGTGGATAACTGCACGTATTAACCTCCTGACGGTTGTTCTTCTACGTGGAAGAATCTTCGGGATACTTGGGATATTCCTGTTACAGGGACAGAATATTCCCACGTTCCCTGGTCGAAAGACTTCTGACCGCGCGATGTTGGCTGACACGCAACATCTTCAGCCTTCTATCTACGCACAACATAGGGACTCCTGACCGCGCACTAGTTGCGGTCTGATCGCGTAAGGACTGCGACCTCGGGCTGATACTCCTCAGAATGACTTGAGTTCGCACCGCCAGGCACGTGTCTGGTTCGAATCTATCCTGAACCAGTCATGCATTCATTTGAACTGACTCGGGTGTCAATCCTCGTCAGCTAGCCCCCAAATTCGAAGAAAACGAAGGGACGTGTTTATTTTGAATTTTAAGACATGCATCGGATTTTTAACCCGACGCTTCAAATTCCCCACTTAGTGGCACACTAAGTGTGACGGTTGGTTCCCTGAGACGAGCTCTGGGTATTATGTGACGGGTAATGATGGTGCTGTTGAAACATTTTTTAACCCGAGGTGAAGTTGTAAATGCTTTTAAAAACCCGAGGCGCTCGGCAGGCGAACCGTCACCTTGGCGGTTATAAATACCGAAGCCTTCGAATTACAAAGCTCCTCAACTTCTTCTCACGGCTAAGTTTCTTCCAAAGCTACCTTCATCCTTCTCCTCATACAATCCCCGATGGAAGAGCATAACATCATCGAGATTGAGAGTGATGAAGAGGAAGTTTTCGAACAAGGGCCTCAGATGCGTGAAGATCTATCTCCTTCAAGAAAGAAACCCAAGGTTGACAAGGGATCCTCCAGTAGAGCAAAGGTAGAAGATATAGCATCGTTCTTTCTTCCTGCTGTTCCTCATGTACCTAGGCAGATTGAACTTTCATCTCCACCTTTGGAGGGATATTCTTCTCAGTTTTCTCCATTTCATCCCAATACCCCCCATTTTTGTTTGGATGATCGATTTTCTGGTAAGTTGATTCCCAACTAGGAAGATTTGACTTTGTAATTTAGACTGCTAGCAACAATCTTTTTACTGCAGCGCAAGCAAGTCAAATAAGAAGGCTTGATCAGGACAAGATGGTCCTCCAGCTCTCCATCAATTCTACCCGCAAGGCGAACAGAGACCTGAGCCAATCCATCTTCGAAAAGCTGAAGATGGTGGCCCATCTTTTGAGGGCTGATGTGGTTGAGACCACAAAGGACGACCTCAGTTCGAGCGACTGGTCTTCACTGGTCATGGCCCAAGCGGAGTCACTCCTCGAGTATCTTCCTGAAGATACACGGGGGTGGGAAGAGGCGATCAGAACCAGGGTTCAATCAGCAGCCTCCGCCATTCTCTGCCGGTTTCGTCTCCACCATGGCCCAGATACGGATCTGAATCCACTGGTGGGACCGGTAGAGATCGAGAGTGAAGAACAACTGGAGGCGATCATGGAGGAGGTTGCGCCCCTTGTAAATAAACTCCTGACCAAGCTCAGGATTGTATAATCCCTACAACTGTACAGAGATAACGTGTAGAATGCAATGCATGTACAAATTGATTTTTGAAAGAAAGTATGTATGTTTTTTGTTGTTTCTTATCATAAGCATATCCCCCTAGCCCCCGCCTGTGATTATGTATACTGAAGGCTTAGTATTATAAACACAGGACAAATACGAGTGTAGCAACCAGGGGTGTGCGATCGGACCAGCAATTATGATCAAAGCAACGCCTAACCTTGTTGCAAACCGGCAGCCACTCAGATGACCAAGGACTTACCAGAAAGCCCCGTATGCGTTGAGAAACGGCTTATTTAGGAGTGACTTGTCTGGAAGTGGTCATGAGATCAGCCAGCGAATCCGATTAGAAAGTTGTAGTGATCTAACCGCCGGCGACCAGCCCCCGAGTCAAATTCGTAACACATGGGCATGAAGGGAGGTGTTCATCGTATGAAACCAAAAGACTTTTTGTTTTATCAAACAATGCTAATTGAACAGGAAAAGGGATTGACTACTTACATGTAAAACTTGCGTAGTTGATCGATGTTCCAAGTATTGGATAAAATTCGGCCATCCTCCATGGCTAACCGCATGGATCCTGGTCGCGGTACTGAGACAACAGTGTAAGGGCCTTCCCACTTTGGGGAGAATTTGTTGCGATTAGACTGGTCTTGAATCTTTTGTAAAACCAGATCGCCCACGTGCAGACTACGTGGTCGCACTCTTTTGTTATGGTACTTGCGCAAAGCTTGCAAGTATACCGCAAACTTGATCAAAGCGCGATCACGCCTTTCTTCTAAGAGGATGAGATCCTGTGATCACTGTTCGGGCTGATCAACTCGTTCGAATTGTTCTGTCCAAACAGATCCAATACTAACTTCCATAGGCAGTACGGCCTCGGCCCCATAGACCAAATGGAAGGGCGTCTCACCGGTGGCTCGACTAGAGGTAGTTCGCAGTGCCCATAGAACGGTGTAAAGCTCATCTCCCCAAGCCCCCGAGAGAGTCTTAAGGCAATCAAAAACTCATTTTTTGATGCCTTGTAGTACCTGCCCGTTGGCCCGTTCCACAACACCATTGCTCTGTGGGTGTTCCACAGAAGCAAAGCACACCTTGATCCCAATCTGATCGCAGTAGTCCAGAAAAAGACCACTGGCGAACTGAGAACCATTGTCTGTGATGAGACGATTTGGAACACCGAATCGAGCAACAATGTTCTTGTTGAAGAACTTTTGTGCTGCTGATGCGGTAATATTTCGTACCGATTTGGCCTCAATCCACTTTGTAAACATGTCAATGGCCACGAACAGAAACTTGTACCTATTGACCGCTTGTGGCATAGGACCAACGATATCCATCCCCCAGACCGCAAAGGGCCATGAGAGGGGGATGGTTTGTAACGCGTAGGCAGGTTGATGAACTTGTCTCACGTGAAACTGACACTGAGGACACATATTGACCATATGCTTGGCATCATCGAGTGCCGAAGGCCAGTAGAATCCTTGTCGACAAGCTTTTCCAACCAGTGTTCGATATGACGTGTGCGCACCACATACACCGTCATGTATTTCTTTCAAGAGGGATTTACCTTCCTCTTGAGATATGCAGCGCATGAATAATCCTTGAGTACCTTTTCTATACAAAATTCCCTCTATGAGCTTGTACAGACGCGCTTTTTGAATCAACCGATCGCTTTCGGTTTCATCCTCGGGTAGGGTCCCATGTTCAAGATAGACTCTCAATGGATGAGTCCAATCCTGTTCCTGACCGAGGTTGGTAACGCAAACTGTTACCGGATCATCCTCGACCGAAGTCATGATCGAAGGACGGTCCAAGTGTTCAATGAACACTCCTGCTGGAGCGGACGTGTGTGAGGACCCAATTTTGGATAATTGGTCTGCGAGAATATTGTCCTTTCGCAGGATGTATTGGACTTCGAAATGACTGAAGTGTTTTTCCAATCTCCTCACTTCCCCCAGGTAATGAGCCATTGTCTCATCGGAGGTGCTGTACTCCTTGTTTACCTGGTTTACGACCAGTTGTGAGTCTCCCCTCACCACTAATCGACGAACTCCGAGGAATTTTGCTGCCCGAAGCCCTGCAAGAAGACCTTCATACTCTGCTGCGTTGTTGGTCGCGACAAAGTGCAATTGGATGACATACTTAAGCTGTTCGCCCTGAGGCGTAACTAAGACCACTCCAGCCCCCGAGTGTTGAAAACTACGGGAACTGTCAAAGTACATTGTCCAGTGATCGGGGCATTCCAATTCATCAAGCACCTGCACGGGTGGCTCAGGGTTGGTCCATTCGACCACAAAGTCAGCCAAAACCTGAGACTTAACCGCCGTGCGGGGCGTGAAATGGACATCAAAAGCACCGAGTTCGACCACCCATTTGGCGATTCGACCAGATTTCTCTGGATTACAGACAATATCCCCCAAAGAAAAGGAGGAGGGTACTGTGATCTTGTGAGCTTGGAAGTAATGTCGTAGCTTACGGGAAGCCATCAGTAGCGCGTAAAGTATCTTCTGGACCTCAGGGTATCGCTCCTTAGGACCATGAAGCACCTCGCTTACATTGTAGACGGGTCTATGTATTCCTTCCCTAACTGCGATCAGGACAGGGCTGACCGCGTGCGGTGTGGCCTCCAAATAAAGAAGTAATGGTTCTCCTTTGTCGGGAGACACCAATACTGGCGGACTAGATAAATATGTCTTTACCTCCTGAAATGCTTTTTCAGCCTCATCGGACCATGTGAAATTCTGATGCTTCTGCAAGGCTTTGAAGAAAGCTAATCCCCTTTCACCTAGTCGTGATATGAAACGCCTTAAGGCCGCCATGCGGCCAGTCAGGTGTTGAACATCTTTCATGGTCGAGGGCGACCTCATTTGTTTGATGGCTCTGATTTTCTCAGGATTGACCTCAATGCCTCTGGAACAAACAAGGAAACCAAGAAGTTTTCCTGAAGAAACCCCGAAAGAGCATTTCTCCGGATTCAACTTTATTCCAAAGCGATTCAAATTACAGAAGGTTCCAGCGAGATCATCCAAATGAGACAATCTCTTGGTGCTTTTCACAACCAATTCATCTACATATGCTTCGAGATTACACCCTATCTGGGAAAGAAAGGTCTTTTGCATCAAGCGCTGGTACATGGAACCTGCGTTCTTGAGACCGAACGGCATTCTGACGTAGCAGTAGGTACCGAGCGGGGTGATGAAGGCAGTTTTCTCTTCATCTTCTTCTTCCATGCTAATTTGATGGTATCCTGAGTAAGCGTCCAGGAAGCTCATCAGTTCACAACCCGCAGTTGAGTCGACTAGCTGGTTGATGCGGGGAAGGGGAAAGTCGTCCTTCGGACAGGCACTGTTGAGGCTAGTATAGTCGACGCACATGCGCCACTTGCCATTTGACTTGTGGACCATGACCGGATTGGCGAGCCATTCCGGGTGATCGACCTCGCGAATAAACCCGGCTGTTAGGAGTTTATTCAACTCCTCTCAGATGGCTTCCTGTCGGTCGGCAGCAAAATGCCTGAGCTTTTTCTTTATTGGTCGCTGTCCAGGTCAAATTGCTAACCTGTGCTCAATTACTTCCCTTGGGACACCGGGCATGTCGGACGGTTTCCACGCAAACACATCTGCGTTAGCCCGGAGGAAAGTAATGAGCTCGAGTTCCTATTTGTCATCCAGGCCTGATCTGACCTGAATTGTCTTGGATGGATCAGCTGGGTACAAAGGAACTAGTTTGAGTTTCTCATCTGGTCAAGGAGCAGCCTTGATCGCGTTGGTGGCGACTGTGGTGACCTGAGCATCCCGAAGGGGAAGCTGGTCGACCATCTTTAGAGATAGCCGGTCGCACGTTAGTGCCACGTTGCGACTGCCTCGGACCGAGATGACACCTTTGGGGCCAGGCAATTTGCCGCACTGATAAGCATAGTGCGTTTCCATCATGAACTTAGCAAGAGTTGGCCTGCCAAAGATTGCATTGTAAGCCGAATCACAATCAATTACGTCAAAAGTAACCAATTCTGTTCGGAAGTTATCCGGTTCTCCCAGTGTGACTGGGAGGACCACCTGTCCCAACGGCATCATGGAGGGACCAGGGATTATTCCATAAAACGGATGGATTATGGGCTTAATCTTCGAACGAGGAATTTGCATCTCGTCGAGTGCCTTGACCAGTAAAATGTCAAGGGAGCTTCCTCCGTCGATCAGGACCCTTTCGACTCTCGCATTACTGATGATCGAGGTAATGACCAGGGGGAGCCTCAATGGTCGAGTAAGCCCCACAAGACAATCAGTGCGATCAAATGTCAAAGGTGTATCCGACCAACCGGGGTACTGAGGTTCACCAAGGGATGTCTCCGTTTGGTTAACCTCTCGATAAAAGGCCTTAAACTGCCTTTTGGAAACAAAAGAGGAGGAACCTCCGAAAATAACATTAACGTGATTATGAGGTACCTGGTAGGACATCTCTTCGTCTTCGTCGGCGTCTCTAAGTCCGCATGCTTGTTCTTTAGCCGGTAAGGTCGGCATTGGTCCAACCCCCTGGTAGAAGTCATCCAACTGCTTCAACCAACTCGTGCAATTCTTGAGATCGTGGCCTGCAGAGTTGTGGAGTGGACACCACTTCTTGCCTTCCTGCGGGTTAGTTGACTTTTCTGGCTGGTCGGCACTACGGCCACCAGAAGCAGTTTTATTCTTAAATGAAGGCTTGTTACCTTTGGTCGAAGGAGGCTTCTCTGCAACTGCGACCTCGCGGTATTGTCCAGAGCGGTTCCTCTTCGACTTCTTCGACTTCCCGCCCGATGAAGATTCTGGCTTCTTGCTTGAATCTTCTTTCCTGGCGTCCATGAAACCTGGTTGAGGCGGTAGGTCACCTTTATCAACCATCCGGTTCCATTCGACCACTTCGGCCGCGTCGGAGTATCGATCAGCCATATCAAAAAGATCGGCCACCGATCGAGGAGGATGGATGAGCAGGTCTTCCATGAATCTCCGATATCGAACGGCATGTTTAAATGCCCTAATAACGGCACTGTCGGATATGTTCGGGATGGTATTTCTCACCCCAACAAACCTCTTGACAAACTGACGAAGGGTTTTGGTCGAAGTTTGTCGTAGTTGATGGAGGTCGTCCTCTTTACCGGGCTTTTGATAACAATTTTGGAAATTGCTGAGGATAGCGTCACACAGCATTTCCCAATTGTAGATAGAACCTTCGGGCTGATTAAACAGCCAAGTTCTAGCCGGTCCTTCAAGGACTATAGGCAGGTAATTGGCCATGACCCGGTCATCGCCTCCTGCCGCTTGGATGGCAGTGATATAGATTTGAAGGAACTCGGATGGGTTCTGAGTTCCGTCGAACCTTTCTATGGCCCCTGGTCGAAACTTATCAGGCCCAACGACCACACGAAGGCCGGGAGAGAAAGCTTTACAACCAACTTAGGGACTGTGAACTGTCCTGTGACTTTCGACCGGATCACGAGCGACCTCCCGCAAAGGTGAAGTTATTCGCGGTCCTAGGCGAGAGTAGACAGGGACTCGATCCCTACCACGGGATTCCTGTGCCCACCTGGACCTGTTCTGGCGGTATGGTACAGGCGGCGGGTAACTTCATTGACCAGAACCAGAGTGAGAGCACTCTCATTCGCGGGAGCGCGTTACCGACCGGGAAGAGGCCGTTGGGGTCGCCTCAAATGCGACCTCATCCAACCTTTCCGCCAGGATTCTGGTGAAGGCCGGTTTCTGCGCATCCATGACCGTAGGAAGGAAGTTACGCATGACTTCCGCGATAGATCGCAGTCGACCATGTATACTTCTCCTAGGGGCACCAAGTGTTACCGTTTCTTCGTCCACCGGGAAACGCTCCGGAGGCAAAGAAGGGCTATGGTAGCGTCTACGACCACGTGATCATCGGGACGAACTCGGAGCAGCATCGTAACGACCCTGCGCATCTTGAAGAGCCTCTAGGGCAGTTCTGCGCAGTTGGTTATTTTGTTGCTCGAGATCTTGATCCTCCTTCTGTTTGTGTTCCTGTTCTTCCCTGGCAGCCCATTTATCAGGAGTTTCCTCCGATAAGGCGGTGTCGTGGTATTGCGAATACCCCGGCAGGTTTTGTGAATGATCCTAGCGAAGAAAATGCGACGCGGGCTGTCCGGGTGACCGGTCCTCCCCCGCCGGACAAACACAAGAATTGACACGAGGATTTATACAGGTTCGGGTCCCGGTGGGGGCTCTAGTCCTGTCGACGTGCTCCCGACCGGAGTCGGCTGGGGAGGCTCTCTCGAGGGAGAGGCTTCCGGAGCACACCTGTGAGTTTTGGCTATTGCAATAATGAATCACTTTTCTTACAACAGGGGGTACAAGGGCTATTTATAGCCCCAAAAAGAAGCAAAAAAGACTAAACTACCCCGGACGCTACCGTCGGATTGCGGGGTAGCGACGTCCTTCTACCGGTCAGGTGCCATGGATGCTTGACAGGTGGTCGCTGATTCCCGAGGCGCTCCTCGCGTGACCTGGACTTAGTCTCGAGGAGATTTCCCCCAACAACAACCCCCCATGCCCCCCGGGGACGATGCTCGAGTCCCCGGTGGGTATGGTACATGTCACCGGGAAAATCTCCGGACCAAGCCACCGGAGCCTTGATGCTTCAGTTCCCGTGCCGCGCGCTTATGACCGCGCCACTTCGCCATAAATGCGCTCGCGATTCGAACCGGTGCCTCGGTTTGCGCGCCAGTCCCTTCGTTTCCCGCGCACGGTTTGAACTTCAATGGCCCAGATTGCGCCGCCGAGTGCCACGTGGCCCTCATCAGGATCACGGTTCGCCCCTATAAATAGGGCCTTGGGGGGCCCGGGAAGTTCATTCCAAACTTCTCAAACCTAGCGCATTTAGCTCTCCCGGTAGCTCTCCCCTGGCAGCTAGCTCCCGGTAGCAGGCGTCCAGAACCTTTAGTTGTAGCTTCCTAAAACGTTAACCACCGGAAAAAACTAAACCTGATGGCACCGAAGGGTCGAGCGAAGACGACCGAGGTGCCCTTGGAGGAGGTCGCTCCGGACTTCCTCTGGGCGTCGGAGTTCACGACCGGGGACTTAGAGTCCCTGGTCGAACGCGGAGTCATTGAGAACAGGGACATCCGGGTCCCCGTGAAGAAAGACGGAGCCCCCCGCCCCAGGCCCGGAGAGATCGTGGCCTTCGAGGCCTTCCTGGAGGCGGGGCTCCGGCTCCCGGTGCATCCATTGCTCCGGGAGTTTTTGAAGGAGTATGGGGTGGCCCTAAACCACCTCACCCCGAATGCCATCGTCTGGATGGGCCTCTTCATTTGGCTCTTTGAGACGGCGACCAGGCGGGAGCCCACCCTACGCGCCTTCCGGTACTTCTACGAACCGGTGGCGAGGATCTCCCACCTGGTGAGGGGGGACCCAAGTCCCCCTTCGGCTCGGTGATGGTGTAGATGCTGCCGGCCCGGGTAGCTGATTACCCGACGGCGGCCACCCAGGACCACTGGGACAACTGGATCCGGAGGTGGTTCTACCTCCGGGTCTGGGACGACGAGGTGGCGTACGCCCCGGAGCCTCCCGCCTACAGCAGATCGTCCGCGCCGAAGCCTCCGGTGTGGACAGACGAGGAGCTCGAGCTCCTTGGCAAGGTGATCATCTCCCGGGGCACCCGCTCTATGCGGGACGCGCCGAGGAGATGATGCTCCTAAGGATCTCCCCCTTCTCACGCGGGAGAAGGGGGATCGGCATGGGCCCGGAGCAGCGGCCCCCGGTCAAGCTGGTGACCCGACGTAAGTCCCAATTACCTGATGCATTGTAGTTACAAATTTTTGGAAATTTGACTAACTCTTTACCTTTTGTAGTCCGGCCGTACCCGGTGGCGCGGGAGAAGGCGGAGAACCTCCTGGGGAGGTACTTCACCGACGAGCACGAGCGCATTGTGCACCTCGTGGGGGAGGACCCTCCCCGGAACTTGGTAGCCGAGGCCTTCGGGCTAAAGCTACCGGAGAGGAAGCCCCTCCCCACCCCAGGGTCGCACAAACGGGGGAAGGACGCTGCCGGGGGCTCTGAGCCAAAGAAGGCCAGAGTTCAAAAAGCCCCCGGCCCATCGACGATGCCGGCTTCGACACCGACGAAGCCCCGGGACGAGACCCCCAGGACTGGGCGCGCCTGGGCGCCGGCCCGGAAGGAGGCAACGCCCCCTCCCCCCGGGAGCCCCATTGAGGTTCGGGGGAACGGGCCGGCCGCGGGCGGGGCGGCATCCGATTCAGCGGACTACGCCCCCTCGCCGCCTTCGGTAGCGGCCCTCCCGGCCCCCCCGGCACCATTGGAGCCAGAGAAACCGGAGGTGAGGTTCACAGAGGCCTCGCCTCGGCGGGTGGAGTGGCCCGTTGACGAGGGGGGGAGCCCCTCAGTCTATGAGGTCCCTCCGGAAGTGGAGGTTCCGGGGGCCCTCCTGCCCGGGAAGGGGAAAGGTCTGATGATCCCCCCCGGAAAGGGACCCCCTCCGAAACGTCCTCGGCCACTTCCTCGGGGGGCACTTCTTTGGCGACGAAGACGACGACGACCGCCACCCCGACCGAGATCATGCCGGGCGCCCAGGTCCGGGGGCCCGTCACCGGCCGCGATGGGACCAGCGCCGAGCGGGAGACCCCCCTGCTTTCCGTAGGGGAGGTTGAGCGCTACGCGGAAGGCCTGCAGACCCCAAAGGTCCAGGCCTACGTCGCGGAGGGGACGCTCCACGAGCGCTTCGGGGAGCTCCGGTCCCTCCAAGTCCAGGTATTCACCAGAAGCGGTTGCCGCTTCCTTTTCGCTTCCTGCATCCAAAATTTTTCTAACTCTTGAATTTGTAGGGGCGGCGATTACCTGGGGCATTGAGCAGCGCGTCGTCCGACTGCTCAAGGACGCGGAGGACAAGGCCGCCCCCTACCTGGGTCAATGGGACGAAGCTCTCCGGGAGCTGGCCCGGGTCCAGGCCCAGGTCCACGTCTCCGAGGCCGTCAACGACCGCCTCCGGCAGGAGGCGAAGACCAAGGAGGAGGCTTTCCGGGAGCTCGAGGGGTCGAGCGTCCGGGCTGTTATGGACGCAGGCCGCTCCATGCGCTCGGCCCTCGAGAGCCTTGGCGTGAGCCTAGGCTCCGGGGGTGCTTCTGAGGTGCCCCCGGCCACACTCATGGAGGCTGTGCGTTTTCTTAATGCACAAGTCTCCGTGATCCCGGAGGCAGCGGACGCCCGGGCGCGAGGCCGTACGATCCCCGTCGTCGCGGCCGCGGCCGGGCTAGTCGAGCACCGGGGGTTGGGCGCCCGGGCAATCGGGGGCCGCATCCCCCGGAGCTTCCCCGAGTTCTTCGAGCCCTCGCGCCGGGAGGTCGAGCAGCACGCCGAGGGCTTCTACGACCGGATCGTCCGGGTGAGATTCTCAGCACCGACGCTTCCGGCAGTGGATGCCCCGGCCCCGGTCCCGGTGGAAGCCCCCGGGGGGGAGGACACCAATGAAAGAGTATGAGCCTCGCCCTGGGTCTTAGATAGGACCCTTTTGTTTTCTTAAGATTTTGATCCCGGTAGCTTCTTAGAAGAAGCCCCGGACACTTGTAAAAAGACATTTTGAATGCAATAGAATTAGAAATTTTTCTAAGTCTTGAATTGAATGCAATGTTACCCCGGGCGAAGCCCAAGCGGCTTTGATCTTGCTAAGCCTCATCTCCGGGAAGCACAGCGAGGACGCCATCCGGGAGCCGATCCGGTTGAGGTGGCATCCGGAGTGGCACTTGGACAATTTTGACAATCATTGCGCCGAATTGTCCCCTCCGCGTCCGGGGTCCCGGATGGTCCCCCCACTTCGGATTCTTCCACCGGCGGGCTACGAGTACTGGCCTGAGGATGTGCTCCGGGAAGCTCGGCGCCGCGTACGCGCATTGTACCGGGACTTGGCCCGGGAGCTAGCAGAGGGCCTCCGGGAGTATTTGGCGTAGGAGCCTTAGGATGTAGGGAACTTCCGGGTTTCGACCCGAGTTGTATCGTTTCCAATGCCCACCGGAGGGGGAAGATGACCTCCGGGTTGAATGATCAATAAAGCTGTGTTTGCTTTCTTCTTTGAGTCTTCTTTTGTCTTTTCTTGGATGGTCTGGATGACTCCTTTTAATAAGAATGAGCTAAGTTTGCTCGTCGTCGGTGCGGTCGACACCCGGGGGTTCCTTATCCCCCCCGCCCACAGCGGGCCGGAGGGTAGCTCCACGCGCTGTGGGGGTAACAAGGCCCCCGGTGTGAAGACAACCTGTAGCATGAGAATTTTTCCAAGTTAGAAAATTCTAAAATGAGGTTTCCAAGGGAAAGACCTTCCAGGAGACAATCATTCAGTCGCCGTGAGAACGGGGAGCCGGGAATAAGGCCTCGTGTGGAAGAAACATCCAAGAAAACCCGATGAGATTTCCGGAGGCGAGCTTCCTAGGAGATGATCGTCCGGTCGCCGTGAGAACGGGGAGCCGGGAATAGGGCCCGAAATCCTGAGGAAGATTCCGGAGAAAATCCTTCCGGGAGATAATCATCCGGTCGCCGTGAGAACGGGGAGCCGGGAATAAAGTCTCCGGGGAAAAGATATCCAAGAAAGCCAGAGACGTCCCACTGGGGAGAGCGTCAACTCCCGGAGGAGGAAGTGCCCGATGACGGGTCTGAGTGTTTGGGTAGGGGACTAGTCTCCCAAAGTGACTCATTACCAGGGCCGCAAGGGACCGGGTTGCTGCTTACACCCTCAGTCCACGAGGGCTTATCGTAAGCCGCCCTTCAAGACGGACTTGCTGGGTCTGGGCCCACTTCCTCACGGAGAGGGCATCCTCATGGGGAGGGCTTCCTCGCGGGGAGGGCGTCCTCGCGGGGAGGGCATCGCCATTAGGGGCGGTAATGAGAAGAACCTGCAATGAGAGTTGAAAAGAAACCAGTTGTATTGATAACGAAATGAAATACAGTGCCTCCCCCGCGAAGCCGCGAAGGGGGAGGGAAAAGTAAATACAGTGTCCCTCCTCCCCCTCCGGCGTGATAGCTCCGAGGGAGGGGACAGGCCCGTTAGGCTAAACATAGAACTTGCGAAGTAAACGCAAGTTCCACGTGTGCTTCAGCTCCTACTCTTGAAGGTTGGAGAGCTTGTAGGCCCCTGAGCCCAGGACCGCGGAGATCCTGTAGGAGCCCTCCCACTTGGGGGAGAGCTTACCCTGGGCTTGGGGGTCCGTAACGCGCTTGAGGACAAGGTCCCCAAGGTGGAAAGCTCTCTCACGCATGCGCTGGTTGTACGCGCGCGCCATCTCACGCTCGTAGATGGCGTGGCGGAGGAGCGCTCAGTCGCGTTCCTCCTCCACGAGGTCGATCTCCAATCGCTGGTTGGCCTCGTTGGCCTGCTACGCTGCAGTCGTGGCTCTTTCCAGGAGCTCGACTAGCAGCGACCGGAAGCCAATGTCCGGGGGGAGGACTGCCTCCACCCCGTAGACTAGGGAGAAGGGAGTACATCCCGTCGCCTGGGACGGGGTCGTGCGCATGGAGTAGAGGATGCTAGGGAGCTCCTCTGCCCATCCACCCCGCTTAGAAGCGGTTTGCTAGAGTCTCCGAGGCAATCCTTGTAGGATCACGCCGTTGACTCTCTCGACGGCCCCATTGCTCCGGGGATGGGCCACTGAGGCGAAGTGGATGACGAGCCCCAGGCCTTCGCAGAATTCCCAGAAATAAGCCGAATCGAATTGGGTCCCGTTATCCACGGTGATTTCCCGGGGGACACCAAAACGACAAACGACGTTTTTCCAGAAAAACCGCTGGACGGCCCGGGACGTGATGCTGGCCAAGGGTTCCGCCTCTACCCATTTTGTAAAGTAGTCGACCGCGACCACCGCATACTTGTATCCTCCGGGCGCTGGGGGGAAGGGCCCTAAGAGGTCCATCCCACAGCGCACGAAGGGCCAAGTGATGGGGATAGTCTGCAGCGCTACAGGGGGGAGGTTCGAGCCCTTGGCCATCTTCTGGCATGCCTCGCACGCAGAGACAAGGTCTCGCGCGTCGCGCATGACCGTGGGCCAGTAGAAGCCCTGTCGGAGAGCCTTGGCCGCGATGGCACGCGGGGCTAGGTGAGCACCACAGCTCCCCGCGTGGATGTCTTCGAGAAGTTGAAGTCCCTCCGGCCGGGGGAGGCAGCGCAGGAGGGCGGAAGCCCCCCGCTTGTAGAGCCTCCCCTCCAGCAGGAGATATGCCCGGGCTTTGGCCCGGGGGTGCTTAGCCTCGGTCTCGTTGGGAGGGTCCCCCTCCCACTTGATGAAGGAGATGAGGGGGTCCATCCATGATGGAGTCCGGGTGATCTCGGCGACCTCCGGCACGCGAGGCTCGTCGCCCGTGTCCGGGGAGGCCACCGAGGGCTTCATGATGATTTCCAAGAAGGCCCCCTTGGGGAGCGATTCCCGGGCGCTTGCTGCCCGAGCCAAGGCGTCGGCCCGGTCATTGTCCTGTCGCGGGATATGCCAGGCCTCGAGGCCGTCGAAGTGCCTTTCCATCTTTCGCACCTCCTGCAAATAAAGACTCAAGTTTGCGTCATGGCACAGGTAAGATTTGTCCATTTGGCAAACTACGAGCTGAGAATCTCCCTTCACTAGGAGGCGCCAGATCCCCAGGGAGTGCGCAAGGCGCATCCCGAGGAGCAAAGCCTCGTACTCGGCGACATTGTTGGTTGCAGGGAACTCGAGCCGCGCGGCGTACTCGAGTTCCTTCCCATTCGGGCACTGGAGGACTACTCCCGCATCGGCCCCGGCGAGACACAGCGACCCGTCGAACATGAGTGTCCAATGGACACTGCGTCGGGGTAGCACGTGGAGATCTTCGTCCCCGGACCCGGGGGTGGGAGTCCATTCCGCGACAAAATCGGCGAGAACCTGTGACTTGATTGCGGAGCGGCTTGTGAGGGACAGGGAGAAGGGGGCGAGCTCGGCCCCCCACTTCCCAATCCGGCCGGTGGCTTCTTTGTTCCGCAGCACCTCCCCCAGGGGGAGGGACGACGGGATGGTGATGGGGTGTCCCAGGAAGTAGTAGCGAAGCTTTCGGGATGCCATCAGGAGGGCGTAACAAATCTTCTCCATCTCCGTGTACCGAGTTTTGGCCCCCTGGAGGGCTTCACTCACGTAGTACACGAGATGCTGCTGCCCCCCTTGCTCCTTCACCAATACCGTGCTGGCGGCTACGGGGGTCGCGGCGAGGTAGAGGAGCAAGGGCTCTTCTGGAGATGGGCTCACAAGCATTGGAGGGCTCGTGAGGTACTTCTTGAGGTCGTCGAAGGCCTCCTGGGCCTCGGGGGTCCAACGGAACCCCTCGAGCCCCTGGAGGATCTTGAAGAACTGGATGCCTCGCTCCCCCGACCGCGAGACGAAACGGCTTAGCACGGCTAGGCGGCCGGAGAGCCGCTGGACGTCCTTGATGGAGCGCGGCGGGGGCATGTCCAGGAATGCCCGGATCTTTTCGGGATTTGCCTCTATGCCCCGCTGGGACACGAGGAAACCCAGGAGCTTCCCCCCGCGCACACCGAAGGCGCACTTCTCCGGGTTGAGCTTAAGTCCGAACGCGTGGAGGTTGTGGAAGGTCTCCGCCAGGTCGTCGATGTGGGAGGCTGCGCGGGGACTTTTGACGACCGCATCGTCTACGTAGACTTCGACATTGAGGCCGACTTGATCTTTGAAGACCAGCGTCATGAGGCGCTGGAAGGTCGCTCCCGCGTTCTTGAGCCCGAAGGGCATATGGACGTAGCAGAAGGTTCCCAGGGGAGTTATGAAACTCGTCTTTTCCTCGTCCCCTTCCGCCATCCGGACTTGATGGTAGCCCGAGTAGGCGTCTAGGAAGCTCATCAGCTCGCACCCCGCGGTGGAGTCGACGAGCTGGTCAATCCGCGGGAGCGGGAAGTTGTCTTTGGGGCAGGCACGGTCAAGGTCGGTGAAGTCCAGACACATCCGCCACTTGCCGGTTGACTTCTTCGCGAGCCACTCGGGGGTGCAGGACCTCCCGAATGAACCCCGCCTCTCGGAGCCGGGCGATCTCCCCCTTGATTGCCTCTTGGCGCTCGAGGGAGAGCTTCCTCAGCTTCTGTTTGACAGGGGGGTTACCGGGGGCTACCGCAAGCTTGTGCTCAATAACCTCTCGGGCGACGCCCCGCATGTCCGAAGGCTTCCACGCAAAAACATCAGAGTTTTCGCGCAGAAAAGCTTCAAGTTGTGCTGCATGCTCCTCGGGGAGCTCTGCCCCAATCCGGACGGTTTTGTCCCCATCGCTCGGAGACAGCGGGACCTTCTGGAGGCCCCCTTCCGGTCACGGCTTGAGGAGGGGCCTCCCGGGAGGCAGTGCAGCGACGTCTGATTCCGGGGGAGAGGCCTCCCCCCCGGGCGCCTTAATGATGTTGACGCTTCCGATCGTGGCGGTGGCGCGCTCATATAGAGCACGGGCCATGTCTTGGTCTCCCCGGATGATGATCACGCCCTGCGGCCCGGGGATCTTCATGCAGAGGTAGTTTTGATGGGTGGCAGCCCCCAGCCGGTTGATTGTGGTCCTCCCCATAATCGCGTTGTAGGAGGAGGGGAGGTCCACTACGTCGAAGCGAACCAGCTCGGTCCGGTAGTTCTCCGAGTTGCCGAATGTCATAGGGAGATCTACCTTGCCCACGGGGTGGATCGCCTTCCCCGGGACAAACCCTTGCAGGGGCCCTGCCGCGGGCTGCAGAAGCTTCTCATCCACCTGCATTTCTTTGAAGGCCTTCAGGAATAGGATGTCGGCGGAGCTCCCGCCGTCCACGAGGATGCGGGCCAGGTGGCAGTTGTAGATGGTCGCGGAGACGATGAGCGCGTCATCGTGGGGGAAGCGAACCCCTCGCGCGTCTTCCGCCCTGAAGGTGAGGGGGATGTCCGACCACTTGGGTGGTGGGGACGTGTGCAGCACCCCCACAACCTTGACTTCACGCGCATACTCCTTACGCTGGCGCTTAGAGTCCCGCCCGGAGGCGGACCCTCCCACGATGACGTTGATGCGGCGCTGAGAAGTTTGGAAGGGGAGAGCTTCTAAAGGCTCCCCCTCCTGCGTCTGCCCCTGCTGGCCCCCCGCGGGAGAAGGAAGGGCCGGAACAGCTGGCCGAGGGGGCAAGGAGACCGGAGTCCCCCCCCTGTCTGCGCTGGTCGAGGAATGCCATGAAGTGTTGCAGCAGCTGGTGGCAGTCTCGGGTAGCGTGGGTACTGGACCCGTGGAAGCTGCACCACGGTCCTTCCCGGCTTCTCCCCGCGGGGCCTTCCCGGCAGCGCGAGGACTGTCCTCCCCCATGGCCTTTCGGCTTGGGGAACGGGTGGTTGCCCCTTGAGGGGTCCCGCGAGCCGCCTCCGCCTGGGGCGTTTGAGGGGATCCCTGGCCCCCCGGTCGGCGGGGGTGGGAGCCCCCTGGGTCTTCTTCCAGATGTCGTCTTCCTCCGCCCGAGCGTACTTTTCGAGTACGTTGAAGAGCTCATCAGCGGAGGAGGGGCAGCTCCGGGAGAGCCTTCGGTGGAGCTCCCCCGGGAGGATCCCGCTTTTGCATGCTTCGATGACCGTAGAGTCGGGGACATGGGCCACTTTGCTCTTCACTTGAGCAAAGCACTTGAAGAAGCTTCTGATGGTTTCCCCAGTCCTCTGCCAGACAATGTACAGCTGCGAGGAGTCCAGGGGACGCACGTAGTTCCCCTGGAAGTTCGCGCAGAACTCCCGCTTGAGCTGCGTGAAAAACTTGATGGAGCCAGCCTTCAGGTTGTAGAACGAGGAGCGGGCAATGCCGGTGAGGTAGAGGGGGAAGACGTTGCATTGTACCGTCTCGTCCCCCCCCGGCCGCGGAGATGGCTGTGGAGTATACCTGCACAAATTCGTAAGAATCGGCCTCACCGTTACAGTGCTCGATGTGCGGAGGGTGGTAGGGCCGCGGCCACCGGATGCTGCGAAGTCCTCGGCATAGGGGCTGGTTAGCCCCCTGCACTTCCCGGGGAGAGTCCCGGTCGCTGTCTTCTTTGACGGGGGACACACCCTCATTATCGGAGTCTAGGAGCGGTCCGAGAGGTCCGCCGGAGTGGCGGTGGCGACGCTTTTCTTCTGGACCGGGGCTGAGTTCCCGGACGTCCGGGCTCTCCTCCAGGGAGGCTGGCTCTTCCGCGGGTCTCTTCCCCCGACCGGTGCGAGAGCGAGGCTCCCCACGCCCGCGGCCAGGGGGAAGTTCTTCCCCGCGCTCAGGTGAATGCATTCGCTCGACCTACCCCCGGGAGAAACGGACCTGTTCCGCCGAGGGAGGGAGCTTATGCACTGTAGCTACCGGCCCAGAGGCTTCCGGGGCCGGCTGGGGGGGAGCCCCCTGCGAAGACCCCCACGACCGGAAAGGGGGAAGCCCCTGTGTTATCCGGAACCGGGGAGGGGGCGCCCACGGCGACGTCTGGAACCGAAATGGAGGGAGCCCCCGTGGCAACGACCGGAACCGGAAAGGGGGAAGCCCCTGCAATATCTGGAACCGGTGTCGGGGGAGCCCCCGGGGCGGCGTCCGGAGCTGGGGAGCTGATGCAGGGGGAAGTCCGCTGAGGCACGGGAGTTGCTCTGTCGACCGCCCCCGGTGTGATAAACGCGACGCGCGGGGCGGGACTGGCTCCCATCGTAGGGAAAACCCCCGGCACGTAATGGGCCCCCGCCCCGGGAATGGGCCCGTAACAGGGGATCCCCCAGGCGCCACGAAGGGCCCAGGCAGGAAGTAGCCCCCCGGCACCAGGACGGGCCCGGGTGCGGGGAAGGGTCCGGACGTATAGCCCGCAAGGGGAGGGAATCCCCCGGCGGGGTCATACGGGGCGGCCAAACCTCCAGAGACCGGAGGGGCCGCCGGGTGACCGTTGGGAATGGAAATCGAAAGAATACACGCATGCCCAAATGATTGTGTGTTGTACCGTAACGAGTACTCCAGTTTGCATGTTTGTCCAAGATGCGGCGCATCGAGGTATACGTGTAGAGACCGGATTGATAGTGAACGTCACGAGGTAAAGAAAGGACCTCCGATGAAAACTGTGTGGTACTTGCCTGTGATATCTAGATTGGAGCGGCTGTTTGCAAATCTGAAAGTTGCGAAGTACTTGCGTTGGCATGCTGAAGGCCGAAAACAAGACGAAAAACTGAGACACCCAGCTGATTCTATTCAATGGAGAAACATCAACAGAACATTTGCTGAGTTCGGCGGTGAAGTTAGGAATATAAGGTTCGGACTGAGTACAGATGGTATGAACCCACATGGTAATATGAGCAATCGGCATAGCACTTGGCCGGTTTTTTTATGCATCTACAATCTTCCTCCTTGGTTATGCATGAAGCACAAGCTAATCTCAGGACCCAGACAACCTGGAAATGATATTGACGTGTTTCTAGCACCTTTAATCGAGGACTTACAAAAATTGTACAGCGAGGGGGTGCAGGTGTGGGATGCATACAAGAAAGAGAATTTCATCTTGCGAGCCTTGATATTTTTCACCATAAATGATTTGCCGGCCTACGGCAATTTGTCGGGGTATAGTACGAAAGGAGCCAAAGCTTGCCCTATTTGCCTAGATGAAACTGAGAGCATGTGGTTGCAAAACTGCCGGAAAACAGTGTACATGGGTCACCGCAGGTTTCCTCCAGTGCATCACACGTACCGTAAGAAGAGGAAATCATTTAACGGGAAGCCTGAGAAGGGTCAGCTCCAGTGTTTTTGACCGAGCAGAAGTGAAGGTTAAATTAACTGAAATCGCTGAACTCTTTCGTAATCACGTTCTCTTGGCTTATACTAAAGTTTAACTAACTCGTGATTAATTATATGCATTGTTTGAAAACAGGCTAAGTGGAACATGTTGAATCTTGAGCCCTAATAAGGGTTTTGGTGATTAATGACATCCGAGAGATATGCGACTAACCTATGTGTGTGAGACAGGTTAATCAGAGGAGAAAGCGTCACGAGAAAGCAAATCAAGATTATCAAGACTCCATGAAGCAAAAATGACGAAAACCCCGACAAGAGTACAAGTATCTAAACCTAGCGCTTTTATTTTTTGAAATTTTCTAGGTTAAATGGTCGTACTATTAAGAGGGGTCTTAGCACGAGTCTTTTGATCAACCTTGATGTCTTTGGAAACATATTTGCATATGCATCTAGCTCCTAGTTGAATTTGAGTAAAATTCAGCAAATCTGTTTTCATTTTGAACTGGCCGGACAGTGTCTGAAGTGACCGGACAATGTTCGGCCAATACAAATGCCTTCTGAAATTTGCAAAACGTTAAACAGAGACAAATAAACTTGTCCGGTGCATCTGTCCGATTTAGGCCGGACACTGTCCGAAGTGACCGGACAATGTCTGGCCAATACAATTCTCACGGCAAGTTTAATTGAGACAAATGTATTTGTCCGGGGGCATTTGTCCGAAACGCACCGGACATTGTCCGAAGTGACCAGACAATGTTCGGCCAATACATTTTCTGATAAGCTGAAAATACTTGTGTTAACAGAGACATGTATTTGTCCGGACATTTTGTCCGGACAAATCACATATGTCCGTCCTATATAATCACTGTGATGTTTTAAGCCAAGTGTCAATAGAGACATATACATTTGTCTGGACAAATCGTATTTGTCCGGCGTGTATATGTGCTGGTAAACTTGAGTATTAACAGAGACATATACATTTGTCCGGACGTTTTGTCCGGACAAATCCATCCGTCCGGCCTTCACAAAAATCTTCAAACGGCTACTGACACTTGAAACTCTCGCGAGCAACGATCAATTTTTTTTGTACTGACCGGACATTGTCCGAAGTGACCGGACAATGTCCGGCCAATACAACTTTCACCCAATTTTCATGAAAACGACCGTTTTGCTGAGAGTATATAAACCCTACTATTTGTAGAAGCTACACACACACGAAATTCATCTCTGAACCCTTGTGTAACAGCTTGCAAACCCTCTCACACTCATTCTCTAGCAATTGAAGTCAAATCTTGAGCAAAACCTTGAGTGCTAGTTGAGAGAAGTTGAAATCAAGCCATTTGCATTTGCATATTTGTTCTTCAAGCTTTGAGGTTGATCAAGCAAGGTGCTAGGCTTGTTACTCTTGGTGATTGCCGTCACCTAGACGACCCGGGAGGTCCGGCGATCTCTCCATCGACGGTGTGTGTCGGAGAGGCCCGGCGATTGGTTGTAAAGGCTCGGAGCTCGCCTATCCGGAGAGGAGAAGGGCTACCCTTAGTGGAATCGAAGCATAAGCTCTAGTGAAGAGCGCTTCAACGAGGATTAGTGGAAATCGGCAAATTTCTAAGACCTCGGGAAAGACTCGATCTCTTCGGTTATCTCTATTACTTGCTTTACACTTCTAGAGATTGAATTGTTGCTCTTAACTCTTTAGCAATTGCAAAACTTGCTTTGTGTTGTCATTCATATCATTTGACTATTGTTATTGCAATTTAGGTTGTTAATCACTTGATTAAAAGTAGAAAATTTAAAAACCGCCTATTCACCCCCCTCTAGTCGGCATCCTTCGATCAACACGTGGTATCAGAGCACTAGGTCTCTCATTTTAGGCTTAACCGTCTAGAGAGAGGATGTCATCGATCAAAGAAAACTATAATGGAAAGGTCCCCTTCTTCAAGGGTGATAATTATTGCTATTGGAAAATTAGGATGGCGGTTTACCTAGAATCCATAAGTCTTGACGTTTGGAGTGTCACTCGAGACGGTTTTAGAGCTCCCATTGATTTAGAGAATCTCACACCTCTAGAAGCAAAAAACCTCCAAGCAAATGCTCAAGCAAAAAATGCCATATTTAATGGTCTAGACTTAAGTGAGTTCGACCGCATTAGTAATCTTGATACATCTTATGAAATGTGGAAAACCTTAGAAGTAATTCATGAAGGCACCTCTAAGGTCAAAGAAGCTAAGCTAATTAAATTAACTAGAGAATACGACTCCTTCTTCATGCTTGAATCTGAAAATGTTAGTGACATGTATACTCGACTCAATCTATTAATCAATGATCTCAAAGGTTTAGGTACAAAGTTTGAAGATATTGATATTGTGCGTAAAATGCTTATGATTTTAACATCAAGTTTTGATACAATTGTGACAGTGCTTATCAATGGTGATCTCACATCCACAACTCCAACCGAGCTCTTGGGTACTCTTATTACCCATGAAATGCAAAAAGAGGAGAAGAAAGGAATTGTGGAAGCATCCGGATCAAAGAAGAAAAACTTGGCATTTAAAGCAAATGTCGAGGAGGCCAAGGAGGATAGCTCGGATGAGAGCTCCAATGGTGATCTAGCTCTTCTTGTGAAAAAGACCCGGAAGCTCCTAAACAAAATCAACAAGAAAGGGTTTGATTTTGACAAAAGGCGAGCACCGCACGAGAAAACCGGATTCAAGAACATTACATGCTATGAGTGTAATGAGAAGGGACACTTTGCCTCAAGATGTCCAAATAAGAAGAATGATCATCAAAGATCACATGAGAGGAAAGATGACGGTGAAGGCTCAAAAGGTAAAAAGAAGCTCTTCAAAAAGTTCTACAACAATAGAAGCAAGGGCCAAGCTTATATTGGTGAATGGTACTCCGGATCGGACGAATCTGACTCGGATGATGAAGTACCATCAACTTCTAAGAATATGGCGGGAATTGCTATTGGAGAGGTCTCTTCGCTTGAAAACGAGTCATCATTGTGTCTTATGGCGAGTGATGATGCTAAGGTATCGGATCTCGAACCTTCTTATGAGGAACTTGTTGATATGGTTATGGAATTAAATGAGGCACTAGGTAGGTTAACTAAGGAAAATAAAGTGCTTAAAAAGGAATATTCAACACTTAGCGATTTATATGCTGAACTAAATGACCCGCATGAGGCACTTCTAGTTAAGGATATTATTGATTCTAAACAAACTAGTGATATTGGAATTACTTGTGATATTCTAGACGAATCATCTCAATTGTCTCTCATTCAAAATCAGTCACTTGTAATGATTTAGAAATCAATCATGAAAATACTTGTGATAAAACTGTTGATAACAACTCAAATTTGATTTTAGAAAATTTAGAATTCAAGGCACAAGTGGAAAAGCTAAATCTAGGATTAGCAAAATGTTTTAAAGGAAAAGAAATCTTAGACAAACTTCTTAGTGAGCAACGATGTTCATTTAGGAAGGAAGGTTTAGGATATGAACCGAACAAAAGAAAGAAGTTGAGTACTAAAGTGACTTTTGTTAAGGCTACTAATATGTTTTGTCACAAATGCCATAATGTAGATCATTTGCCAAATAATTGTCCCTCAACTTCTAGAGCTAAAGAAAATGAGTATCACTCCCATTACATGCTTAAGAAAACTAAGTATGGAAAAGTAATTGCTAAATTCATTGGTTTACCTTATCAAAATAAACATAAAAAGAGTATTTGGGTTTCAAAAACTCTTGTTGCTAACTTCCAAGGACCCAAACAAGTTTGGGTACCTAAATGCGTCTAACCTTTCTTTTAGGTGAACTACAAAATCGGTGGGAGGCATTGGGTGCTTGATAGCGAGTGCACTCAACACATGACTGGTGATGGAAGTCGTTTCTCCTCATTTGAGAATGGTTGCAATGACATTGATAAAATCACATTTGGTGATAATAGCAAAGGAAAGGTAATTGGATTAGGTAAAGTTGTAATCACAAACAACCTTTCCATCTCAAATGTATTACTTGTTGAATCCTTGAACTTCAACTTGCTTTCAGTTGCAAAAATTTATGATTTGGGTCTTAAGATGCATTTTCGAACCAAATGGCATTATCATTGAAAGCTTAGAAGACAAATCTCTAATATTCAAAGGTTTTCGATATGGAGATTTGTATTTGGTGGATTTCGGTTCAAAAGATTCTTGTATTTCAACTTGTTTGGTTGCCAAAAATTCTTTGAGATGGCTTTGGCATCGTCGTTTGGCTCATGCTGGGATGCATCAATTAAACAAACTTTTAAAAAGAGATCTGGTCTTAGGTATGAAAAATGTAAAGTTTGAAAAGAATAAACTTTGTAGTGCTTGTCAAGCGGGAAAACAAGTTGCTAGTACTCATCCCGCTAAAAACGTTTTGTCAACATCTAGACCACTTGAGCTTTTGCATATGGATTTGTTTGGTCCATCGGAAACTCAAAGTATTGGTAGTAGTAACTATTGTTTTGTCATTGTTGATGATTTCTCCCGATTTACTTGGATTTTCTTCTTAAATCATAAGTCCGATGCTCCAAGTGTGTTTAAAAGATTTGCAAAACGTGTTAAAAATGAATTTGAATTCTCCATCAAGAAACTTCGAAGTGATCATGGTGGAGAGTTTCAAAATTCGGATTTTATTGAGCTTTGTGATTAATCTGGAATTAAACACGAATTTTCCATGCCATATACTCCTCAACAAAACGGTGTTGTGGAATGGAAAAATCGAACATTAATCGAAATGGCTCGAACTTTGTTGGATGAGTATAAAACCCCCACTAGGTTTTGGGCCGAGGCAGTCAATACTGCTTGTTATGCTATAAACTAGCTTTACACTCATCCATTGTTAAACAAAACTCCCTACGAGCTAATTGTCGGAAGAAAACCAAATATTTCATATTTTTGAGTTTTTGGTTGCAAATGTTACATTCTTAAAAAACGCATGCATCTTGAAAAATTTCAAAGACGTGTTGATGAGGGTTTTCTTGTTGGATATTCATCAACTAGCAAAACTTATCGTGTTTTTAACATCATAACCGAATGCATTGAGGAAACTTGCAATGTTAAGTTTGATGAATCTAATGGCTCTCAAGAAGAGCATGAAGATCTTGAGAATGTAGGAAATGAGGAACTACGAGAAGCTATGAAGAACATGACGATTGGGGACATCAAGCCTAAAGATGAAGATTCAAAGTCACCCGATCAAGAAAATGAAGTAGCTTCTATGATTCTGAAGACTACTACTCAAGTTGATCTTGATCCGGAGATGAAGGAAAATGAAGATCAAGTATTGCAAAATCGAAGACTTCATCAAACCATCACTAAGGATCATCCCGTCAACCAAATAATAGGTGATGTTGGTAAAAGTGTTCAAACTCGCTCTAGAATCACATCTTTTTGTGAACATGCATCTTTCATTTCTAGTATTGGGCCTAAATGCATTGATGAAGCACTAGCGGACCCGGATTGGGTAAATGCCATGCATGATGAATTGAATAACTTTACTAGAAACAATGTTTGGAAACTTGTAGAAAAACCTCTTGATCACAATATAATTGGTACAAAATGGGTTTTTCGGAATAAGCAAGATGAAAATGGCATAGTTGTAAGAAATAAAGCTAGATTGGTAGCACAAGGTTATTCTCAAATTGAGGGATTAGATTTTGATGAAACTTTCGCTCCCGTAGCTAGACTAGAAGCCATTCGTATCTTACTTGCATTCGCATCATGTTTTGAAATCAAACTATTTCAAATGGATGTTAAAAGTGCCTTCTTAAATGGTGAAATTTTGGAACTTGTATTTGTAAAGCAACCACCGGGCTTTGAAGATCCAAAATATCCTAATCATGTCTATAAACTCTCAAAAGCCCTTTATGGTCTTAAGCAAGCCCCTAGGGCTTGGTTTGAACGATTGCAAAACTTCCTAATTTCACAAGGTTTTAAGGTTGGAAAAATTGATACAACTCTCTTTACCAAAATCATAAATGATGACTTCTTTGTTTGCCAAATCTATGTCGATGATATAATTTTTGGTTCCACTAATGAATCTCTTTGTCAAGCTTTTGGTGAAACCATGTCCAAGGAAATTGAGATGTTTATGATAGGAGAATTGAGCTTTTTCCTCGGACTTCAAATTAAGCAAATCAAAGAAGGTATATTCGTGAGTCAAAGCAAATACGTGAAGAATTTGCTCAAAAGATTCAGCATGGATGATGCAAAGCCAATCAAGACTCCCATGGCTACAAATGGTCATTTGGACTTGGACGAGGGAGGTAAACCGGTAGAACTCAAATTATATCGTTCTATGATTGGTAGTTTATTATATCTTACTGCTTCTAGACCGGATATTATGTTTAGTGTATGCATGTGTGCTAGGTTTCAAGCTGCTCCTAGAGAATGTCACTTAACTGCAGTAAAAAGAATCTTTAGATACTTAAAACATACACCAAACATAGGCCTTTGGTACCCTAAGAATGCTAGCTTTGATCTCCTAGGATATTCAGATTCTAATTATGCCGGTTGTAAAATTGATAGAAAAAGTACTTCCGGTGGATGTCAACTTCTAGGAAGATCATTAGTCTCATGGACTTCAAAGAAACAAAATTTGGTTGCACTCTCAACCGCCGAGGCGGAATATGTTTCGCCCGGTAGTTGTTGTGCACAACTATTATGGATGAAGCAAACATTGTTAGATTATGGCATAAAAGTCAAATGTGTTCCACTTTTATGTGATAATGAGAGTGCCGTTAAAATTACTAACAATCCCGTTCAACACTCTCGAACAAAGCACATTGACATTAGACATCACTTCCTAAGGGACCATGTATCAAAGAGGGATATAGTGATTAGTCATGTTTCAACTGAAAATCAATTAGCGGACTTATTCACTAAACCCTTGGATGAGTCAAGATTTAGCAAGTTAAGAAATGAATTGAATGTTATTGACATTTCAAATGTTATTTGATCTATTGCTTGTCTTGGAATGGTCCTTAGTATGATTGTGTCTAGCATGTATACTATTACTTATATATATATACATATTCAATCAATGTAGGCATCTATGCCAATCACTTCCTATTTTGAAGAAAAAGATCAAAAGTTCACCTCTTTGTCTTTTCTCAACAAAACTTGGATAACACATTAAGGGGGAGCAACTTCAAGCTCATTGAATACTTGTATACCCCAAAATTGTGTACAAAAATGAAAAATATGCATGTCTTTTATTAAAAGGGTCATTTTTAAAATCAAAAAGGTGAAAAAGTGCTCAAATATTCAAAATATGTAAAAATAACACAAAACCTTCAAAAATACCTTTCAAATAGTTTCTCAAAGATTTTGAAAGTGAAAAGAAAGGATTTCGAGCTAAAATGTAGAATTTTGACAAAATTGAAGATCTAGGGATCTTGTTTTGGCCTAAAATGACTTATTTCCATAAATTAAAATCGGTTGAGATTTGACAAAAAGTTTCTACATGAAACACTTAGAGATCAATCATTCGAAGATAGTTCATGTTGAAATTTTTCTCAAAAGACGAATGGTTTGCAAGTTATCACATTTTCCAAGTCGCCTGAAAACGAGCTTTGACACGAAAATACCCAAAACATGCATTTTGTGAATTTCGCTGTTTGAGCCAAAATCTTTTCCATGTTTTGGCTTGAAATAGTATTTTAAATTCATACAAGTCCAAACATCTCAGAAAAATCCAAGTTTCGTTGAGCCTTGAAGATTTGGTGAAAATCCATTCTGTTTTACTCGTTTTACCCGAAAACATCCTTTGGAGGCTCATATCAAGATTTTCTTGGCTCATATCATACTCACGGCTACCTATATCTATTCCCAACATGGTACTTGAGGTCATACTGGAATTAAACCCCTGATTGAGGCAAATTTGCGAAAAATACAAAAATTCAGAAGTCTCAGGAACTTATCTGAACTGACCGGACACTGTCCGCCCAGTTCGGACTCTGTCCGGCCATATCGGACACTGTCCGGCCAGATCGGACTTTGTTCGGTGTGTGCATATCTATTCGGTTATTAAATTTCCCGAAGTCACTTTCTTCCCCAAATCGACAGAATCATTCCTTTTGCCCTACTGTTCATCCTTCTCACACATTGTTCACCTCTCCTCCGGACACAAGGTCTTGTCCGATCTCCTCTCGTCCGGCTTCAGATTTAGGCTCCTGTGCCTCTCCTCCTTCCCTTGCTTGGTCAGTTTTCTTTCTTTTTCTCTCTAAGTCAGACATTGCATCTCATTTCATTCTAGGGTTTGAAATTGTCTAAATGTTTTTGCATGCCTAAATTGCTTAGAGATTCATGAAATTGACATCTAGGATTGGTCTCATCTCAATTGATTTTTGCAAAATTGTAACATTTCATAGACATGCATGACATTAGTATCAAGATGACTTCTAGGGTTAGAATTTGTGCAACAACCTAGTATGGATCTCATGCAAATGAAATAAACTTGATACATTGGTTGAGAAAACATACATTCTCATCACATTCTTGCAAGTTTACTCTAGTAGTATGTCATGCACAAGATGAATGTATAAATGAGTATATAGAGGATGATTTTTTTGGCTTGCATTAGATACTTAACAATGAGAAAAACAAATTGACTAGAGCCAAAATTGAATCAAACCACAATTAAATTGCAGAAAGTGATCTATTAGTGAATGCATGAATGTGATATAGTTCAGATTGATTTAAATGAGCTTTTATATACACATGAGGACTAGTTCATGCATCTCATGGCATTCTCATCGAGTCACATCTTGATCAAATTCTATATCTATCTCTCTTTCTATCAGAGTCAGCATGTCAGGAAGAGTGAAACAAACTAGTCGCCGCCATGGCCCTGGATCTTCCCAACAGGCACAACCCATTGATTCGGACTCTTTGGCAGTAGATGAGGACGATGCCGCTCCAGCATCTCCCATAGGCTCTCCCATTGCTGATTCCGACTCGGATGACAGTAGAAGTAGCAGTGGTGATCAGCAACCTAGGGGCCATCAGACCTTCACTGCTAGTGCGATTCGGCGGCTTCGTCGAAAGAATCCCTATGAGCATCCGAGGACCTGCACTGAAAGGAAATTCTGGAATGCTTTTCAGATGTCCCAGTACTACACCCGGTTCTCCTCGGCCAAAGTCTTTGAGCATCAGGCCATCAACTGGAATTTGATTGAGAGCAAGGTGAACTATCCACTAAGGAGCAAATTCCTGGCGATCAGTATGTACTCCTTCACCGAGATGAAGGAAGACTAGAAGTGGAATGTGGATATCATCCGATCCTTCTTTGCATCTCTCCATGTTGCCTCGGATCGATCCCACATCGTATTCATGAACAACAACTCGAAGAGAACTCTCACGAAGGCACAGTTCGAAGAGGCTCTACAGATTGAGCATGTCGACAACAACCTATTTGCCTTCGATGAAGTTCAAGTTGAAGATGTCGTCCATCTCTTCGACAATCCAGATCCCAATATCAGTAAAGTCTCTCAGCTGATCCCTCCGGTGGCAATTCTTGAAAAGCTCAATCGCATGACCATCTTGCCCAAAACCGGAGATAGCGGGGCCGTCACATCCACTATGCTACGTCTGCTGAAGGCCCAAGTTGATGAGACTCCTTTCGACATAGTTGAGTTCCTGTTCCACGAAATGCAGGAGGTTCAGATGGACTCAAAGAGGCTTTTGCCCTTTGCACCCTTCATAGCTCACACCCTGACCTACTTTGGGCTGCATCGAGCGTCTCGTCCCTCCTCGATGGAGTACTACCGGATGAAGAGCTTGGGGATCCTTATCAGATATGAAAACCAAGTAGGATCACTAGCTCATGAAGATGAGCACATGTCTCCGGTCGCAGGAGCTCCTTCTCCACTGCAGTCCTACTCCATATCTCCCAGCCCGGATGTATCGGCTCCCTATATGATGATCATGTAGTGTCTTGACCAGATGTCCATGCGCTTCGAGACTCGATTTGATGAGGTCGACTCCAGATTGAGCTCCATCGACCATCGACTCAACGTCATCGAGCCTCGTATCGATTCTATGAGTCAGGACATCTCTGAGCTGCGGGGACGCTTTGATGCAGGCCAATATCAGCGTCGTCGTTGCGGCGACTCTTCCTCCGATCATCCTCCGCAGTCCTAGATCTATTTACTTATGTATTTATGCTACTTGTGTGTATGTCTTCTCCCTTTATGGTTGTTTGATGACAAAGGGGGAGAGAGTGTTATGGTGATGTTATGGATATATGTTGTTATGTCATGTCGTTGTTATGTCGTATTGTGGATATAGATTGTTATAGATCGGATATATGTATGGACATGGATATGAATATATTGTGAAATTAGTATTTGGATATCCTTGCTATATATTGTGAAATTGGTATTTGGATATCTTTGTTATGGACATACTTATGTGTTTGGATGTACGATTCAGGGGGAGCACTATATGCTTATATTCATTCTTGATATCCATGTGTTTTATGCATAACGGTTGTCATCAATCACCAAAAAGGGGGAGATTGTTGAATCTTGAGCCCTAATTAGGGTTTTGGTGATTAATGACATCCAAGAGATATGCGACTAACCTATGTGTGTGAGACTCAGGTTAATCAGAGGAGAAAGCGTCACGAGAATGCAAATCAAGATTATCAAGACTCCATGAAGCAAAAATGACGAAAACCCCGACAAGAGTACAAGTATCTAAACCTAGCGCTTTTATTTTTTGAAATTTTCTAGGTTAGATGGTCGTACTATTAAGAGGGGTCTTAGCACGAGTCTTTTGATCAACCTTGAAGTCTTTAGAAACATATTTGCATATGCATCTAGCTCCTAGTTGAATTTGAGTAAAATTCAGCAAATATGTTTTCGTTTTGAACTGGCCGGACAGTGTCTGAAGTGACCGGACAATGTCCAGCCAACACAAATGCCTTCTGAAATTTTGAAAACGTTAAACAGAGACAAATAAACTTGTCCGGTGCATCTGTCCGATTTAGGCCAGACACTGTCCGAAGTGACCGGACAATGTCCGGCCAGTACAATTCTCACGGCAAGTTTAATTGAGACAAATGTATTTGTCCGAGGGCATTTGTCCGAAACGCACCGGACATTGTCTGAAGTGACCGGACAATGTTCGGCCAATACATTTTCTGATAAGCTGAAAATACTTGTGTTAACAGAGACATATGTATTTGTCCGGACATTTTGTCTGGACAAATCACATATGTCCGGCCTATATAATCACTGTGATGTTTTAAGCCAAGTGTCAACAGAGACATATACATTTGTCCGGCGTGTATATGTGCTGGTAAACTTGAGTACTAACAGAGACATATACATTTGTCCGGACGTTTTGTCCGGACAAATCCATCCGTCCGGCCTTCACAAAAATCTTCAAACGGCTACTGACACTTGAAACTCTCGTGAGCAACGGTCAATTTTTTTTGTACTGACCGGACATTGTCCGAAGTGACCGGACAATGTCCGGCCAGTACAACTTTCGCCCAATTTTCTTGAAACGACCATTTTGCTGAGAGTATATAAACCCTACTGTTTGTAGAAGCTACACACACACGAAATTCATCTCTGAACCGTTGTGTAACAGCTTGCAAACCCTCTCACACTCATTCTCTAGCAATTGAAGTCAAATCTTGAGCAAAACCTTGAGTGCTAGTTGAGAGAAGTTGAAATCAAGCCATTTGCATTTGCATATTTGTTCTTCAAGCTTTGAGGTTGATCAATCAAGGTGCTAGGCTTGTTACTCTTGGTGATTGCCGTCACCTAGACGACCCGGGAGGTCCGGCGATCTCTCCATCGACGGTGTGTGTCAGAGAGGCCCGGCGATTTGTTGTAAAGGCTCGGAGCTCGCCTATCTGGAGAGGAGAAGGGCTACCCTTAGTGGAATCGAAGCATAGGCTCTAGTGAAGAGCGCTTCAACGAGGATTAGTGGAAATCGGCAAATTTCCGAGACCTCGGGAAAAACTCGATCTCTTCGGTTATCTCTATTACTTGCTTTACACTTCTAGAGATTGAATTGTTGCTATTAACTCTTTAGCAATTGCAAAACTTGCTTTGTGTTGTCATTCATATCATTTGACTATTGTTATTGCAATTTAGGTTGTTAATCACTTGATTAAAAGTAGAAAATTTAAAAACCGCCTATTCACGCCCCCTCTAGTCGGCATCCTTCGATCAACAGAACATCCCCGATGATAAACCTAGGATGGCCTGCTTGAAGGACATGAACGGAACATGGAAAACCTTTAAGAGCTGGCTCGTCAGTAACTTCCTCGCTGCGGGGAAATCTCCTTGCGAGAAGTACCCCTTCATATCGGAGGAGGTATGGGAGGAATTCACCAAGCAGAAGGGGACCGAGGAGTTCAAGGCCCTTAGCGAGAAGAATAAGGCAATCCAGAAGAGGAACGACCACCCGCATCGGCTCGGATCCCGGGCCTATGCGGGGAAGGAGGAGCAGTGGAAGAAGGAAGACGAGCAAAATTCTGTCATCGACTCCCCTGAGTTGCCGCTCTCCGAGATCTGGGATGCGAGGTGCAAGCGATGGTGGAGGGGGAGAGGGTCCGTGTCGTCCACGGGGTCTGTGCAGTTCGCAAACCCTAGGGACGCCGATGTAGTGAAGTGAATGGTAAGTTGGCTAACCTCGTAAACTGTGTGCGCACAAGTGTATATATGTATTTGTCTCACAAGGTACCTTTAAATGTAACAAATCTCTTTTGAGAAGGACGCAATGGAGGGATTGTTTACCCCGCAAAGGGAGAACGACATCCTCACTCGGGCTCTAGGAAATAAGGAGCATCCCAGGCGGACACAGACCGTGGGAGCCATTGTGTCGTGGAAGGCCGGTTTCGCAGATCCGGCTCCACCGAGGAAGAAGGCCCGCTCCTGGAAGGAAAAGGAAGCGGTCCTCTCCGAGAAGATACGGGCTGAGGTACAGTCTGAGGTCGCACAAATGAGGGAAGAGTTTGCACAGTTGAAAGAAGCATTGCTGGCCAAGAGTGCAAATGCAGATCCCCAGGACGATGATACCCCGCAGGTTCAAATAAGCAGTTGCTCTTCGAAGGTCCTCACGGATCCAGTGGATCTACTTGAGGTATTGCAAGCCTTCATCTGTGCACTTAAGTTGATGCCACTCCCATTCTGTTAGAGTTGTTTCGCTAACCTATTTTAATTGTTACAAATTTGCAGAAGCCGGAGAGTTGCAGCCTACTGACTCACCTAGGCGACGGGTAGGAAGTGGTTGCACATGAGTTCGTATATCCATCTGGGGAGGATGTCCAGATCCACTGCGTACATCTGCGGTTGGGGTTCGCAAAGGTACAGGTGAACATGGCCATGCCAGGCTACAACGATTCTCCATTGCCAGTCCCAACAAAGGAAATGCAGACACTTGCTGAGGCAGTGGCTCCTACATACAGTGGCCCAAGAAGTGTGTTCGAATACCTACACATTTTAGATTACATCCTACTCAGTACACTCAACTTGCAAAATCTAACATACGTGCTCATTAATTGAAGTGGCCTGCCGGCGTGCTACTAGGGGACTACGCCCCCAGCTCGGGGCATGAGGCCGGATCTCGTGTCAACTTGAACACAGCAAAGACGGCCTCGACCCCAGCCAGCGCATCCACGCCTTCACCTCGGAAGAAAGCCGCCATCACCTCGCCCTTGCCTTCGAAGGTACGCGCTCAGTCCCCGGCAAAAGGCAAGGGCAAACGGCGAAAGGACAGCCGGAGAGGTTCAGGAACGGGTTTCCACTCGTGTCGGAGGCAGCTTTGCGCAGATTGGATCAATCAACCAGAGACCTCCACGAGTGGTACCTACACCGAGCTCGGTGCAATCTGAACTTCTTAGTTCCCTACAGGCCTGGGCAGTTCTACCGTGAGCTCTGGAGTACATCCGTGGCACACGAGGATCTGTTCGACCTCTACAACTGGCGAGAGCTCGATATGTCCATCATACAGACTGGAGTCCTGTGAGTTTGCTGATCTTATATATTGCTGTTTTCTAACTCTATTTGCTAACTCTGCATTGTTGTAGTTCATTTGAAATGTAGTAACTTTCTGTGCAATACTAATGTTGTCCTTTGCACGCAGATGCATGTATAGGCTAGCATCGGAGGCTGCGTGTGACAAGGTGGGTTTCCTCAACCCAGAGAAAATAAGCCTCACGATGCTAGAGCACGACGCCGAGCACGCTGAGCACTACATATCCAAGGTGCTGATGGCGCAGTTGGACAGGGAGTTCATTCTGGTGCCGTACCACCAAAGGTTAGTGCATCTCGTACTAATTTAACTCAATCTTGTATGCTATACCTCAGATATACTTTGAGCTAGCGGTCCTCTTTTATGTACAATGTAGGGGCCACTGGATCCTCATCATGATTTGTCCGTGGAGGAACGTGGTGTACTACCTCAATTCGATGCATGACAGATTATCGAATGAATATGTGGTCAAGGGGAATATGGAGGCGTAAGTAACATGTATGTTTGATTTAAATTTTGACCTCACGAGCTAATGATAATACATTAACCGACAATGCTAACTGAAATGCAGGGCTTTTGAGAAATATGTGTCCGCTGGAGGGAGGCATGCCGCACCGCAGGGCTCCCTACTAGCTTGGAAAGAATATGAGGTACTCACGAGACTTTTTGTTTATGTTTAATTAGTTTATGGAAACAATAGCTAACATGTCTTCGCATATGCAATTATCTCAGTACCATCAGCAACCGCAATCGTGGGAATGCGGGTTTTATGTGCTGCGCTACATGTACGACCTAGTGTGGACAAACTTTGCCCAATTCCCCCAGGTAAGCATCGATAGCTAACTCAAATTTGAAAATTGGGTGTCACGTTCAAAATTAGGAAGTTAGTTACTCAGTATTCACACATGCTTGCAGATCGCCATGTCCAAAGACCAATACGAAAATGCGAAGATTAGAGATCTCCGACAAATCTGGGCTCAATATGTTATGGAGGAAGTTGCGCCCAACCAACCGCCATGACAAGCTTTTCGCTCACTTGTTATCAATTTTCTCTTTTTCGTGTACTCTGTGCATAGATTGTTTATATATAGTCTTATTGGTTAGTATTTGTCCATATTGGATTGCAATCTGTATTGGTTCATATATATGTGAATAAATGTGAATAACTGTCTAATGTATCAATCTGTTCAATGTATATGTGAATTTACCCTTCTTTGCATCTGTACTGTATTGTGTATCCAATCTATACTGTATTGCATCTGTACTGTATATGTGAATGTACTGTATTGTGAATGTAAAGAATGTACTGTATTTGTGAATATATTGTATTGCATATATACTGTATTTCTATCGGTAAACTCATCCACAACCGAGAGAGTACTATCCTTTCTTCTATCGGTACACTCGTAATTCACCATTAGAAGAGTGTAACTTTTCCTGCCGGTAAACTCATCCACAACCGAGAGAGTACTAAGGTTTTTTCTATCGGTACACTATTAATTAACCGTTAGAAGAGTGTAACTTTTCCTGCCAGTAAACTCATACACAACCGAGAGAGTACTAAGGTTTTTTATATCGGTACCCTCTAATTAACTGTTAGAAGAGTGTAACTTTTCCTGCCGGTAAACTCATACACAACCGAGAGAGTACTATCCTTTTTCTATCGGTAAACTCTTTCACAACCGTCAGGCTAGAATGGTTTTTCTACCGGTTTTCACCTAAAATGCCGTTAGAATAGTTTACTTCTTCTAACAGTTATTTACCGTTAGAAAATGACATGTCTTGTTCTTTCATGTCTATCTCTAACGGTACAAAAACCGATAGTAGAAGGCTATTTTTTACCGATAGAAGAAAGCTTTTCTGTACTAGTGAAGCAAAGTGTAAGAACTCCAATGGGGCGAAGAATAAGAAGAAAACCAAGAAAGCAGAAGATGAAGAGATTAGAGAAGAGGTGAACATTAATAAAGGGATGGATGATGAACAACTGCAAGAAATTGGAAGCTCAGCACATCGTACTTTAGGCCCCATGGATAAGTTTGCAAATCCTATTGGCCTTGAAACTTCTATGACTTCGGAAAAGTTGAAATGACAACTGATGGAGATTCTCTTATATCTTTTAGTGGTCGAACGGGACTATAAGAAAGAAAGAGCTAAATAACTTTCCTTCTTGTGGTCGTGGGACATCATAGGAAGAGATAATAAGGAAGTCTAAGATATTCTAGACTTAGCCCAACTCTTACAGATGTTTATCCTATAATCTTAATAATTACGATCACAAATTATTATGATCGTAACACTTATCATCAAAGAGTTCTTAGTCGAATAGACTCTGTTACCTATGATCACCCTGATCATAGAAATAAGGTCGTGGCTAATGTCGGGGTCCCGATACCAGGCCCACAGCAACCGCCCAGGATGGGTTGCTTACAACATTTGTATCACAATCACAACTCAAATAAAGCACAACTTAATTATACATATATAAAGAGTAATACTGTAACAGAGGCTTCAAGCCATAATTTTACAATAATGGCCGATCAGGCCAACATAAGGTTTTTTGAACTTTTTTTTTTTGTGAAAGAGTAGCAGGCACCACAGTCGAGCTCATCCGGGATTCGCGACCTTAGACCCAAGGGTCAAAGTCAAAGTCTTCGGGAAACTCCGACTCTTCTTCGAGATTAGGATTCATACCCTCACTTGGAGGGTCCACTGAGTGGAAAAGCAAGAATGAGTACGAGAGTACTCAGCAAGTCTCAATATAAGAATCCATTCACATTATGCCAAGAATTGGTCAAGTAAATGGTATATGCCGCATAGAATATTAAATTTCGCAATTACATATCCAAGATAGTTTGATGAACAGGTATTTAACAAGGTAGCTATACAAAGCATTTTAATGACTCAAGAGTGGAATCTGGACAAGGCCACCTAGCTTGCCCCCTTTTGTTTTAGCTCAATATCTCAAAACTATTGTGCTACACAATTACTACCCATGGTATACCCCTATCCGGAGGTACGGAGTACTCGAATACTTTTTAATATCTGCAGAGGGGCACCGCTTTACCTACATGAGTCCATCAATCTTTCCAGTCAGGCCATTTACACGCACAGTATTGCATGCGACTAGATTGAGGAGACAATGCTCTCAAAAATATTATATTAATTATACCCTGCCCGACAATTCGACCTCATTGGTCGTTCTTGTCGTTATGAGGTATCTTCAGTGAGACGTACCTTCACACCCAGCATTCACGAGTTACTCAAGGTCAGAGTAACCGCATGAATTCTCCCCTCACATCTCCCCCTCACCCATTCAGGCCATAAGTTTAGATGACTAAACTTCTTAAGACCCATCCAGACCTCTCAAGTTTGGAGCTTAAATGAGAACGACCACCATGCAAGGATAAAATCGATATGCAGTAGTCTACTAGCCGAGTTCAATTACTTGATCATGTGGTTGGCATGTTAATATGCCCATGGTCGTTTAGTACAATTGGTTATATCCATATTAGCATGTAAGCTATTATCCCTTCTTCCCATATGAGTCAAATCACAATTGACTCCTCTCCATCTATCCGTTCATAGCCTTTCACATGCAATTAAACTTTTAAAACTATAATCCCTTTTATACTCTAGCGAGCCATTTCTCACTATGCTCCTACTCTCATATGTTAATGATTTGTCACATAATTATATTCTAGGGCCTCAAGGAATTCTTTATTTAATCAATCAAGGATGTCTATTCAAATTAGGTCGATAACTACGCCAGATTACTGAAAATACTCTTCCTTAATGAGCAAATACACTTTCATACATTTATCATCAAAATAAGTAGTTTAGAAATATGGATCAGCGATATGATCAAGGATTTGAGGCTTGCCTGACTCCGAGTTTGTCGTTTCTGTGATGTTTGGATCGACTTCTTACTCTTGGGTTTCAGGGACCTCGTCTTCTGGACATGCACCACAATGAGAATCCAATATTTGACATAAAACCCGTGCATTAATGTACTAAAATACACACAAAACATAGAAATATAAATACGAAATGTAGAAATGCAGGGTTGCATGCAATTGCACTGGATTCTGCACTAATTAGGGTTTCAGCTTGTTTAAAATGTACTGACTTTCTACAGCAACATAGCTCAAATGGCCTCGGATTAGGATCAAATTTCACATAAAGCTAAAAATGCTAAAGCATAAGAAGTGACATGATCAGATTTTTAATTCGATGACTAGATGCTCAGTTTCGACCAGGGAATGCCATCTGTTGGCATTCAAGACGTGCTCTGGCAATATGCTGGTCGCGTTCGCGCGCACGTGGTTGAACGGGGGTGCGACTCACGCACAGACGCGTACGCGCGCGATGAAACTGGATCACGACACGCTTGAGTACTGCGATGAGTTGTTGGAACATTTGCGCATGCCTGGGACAAGCTGGCGACACCGGAACATGGCCAGCGGCGAAGTTCAGCGGTGGCATGGCTCTGGAAAACACGAGTACAAGCTGAACTATGCTACGGCCTCGATCTCAAATGCTAATCAAGTCTAGGAGTTTACTAAAGCTTCACCGAGGGTGTTGGAGAGGCGCTGGCCGGCGGCGAGCTCACCGGAGAAGCTAGCGACGGCGCTGCGGCTCGGAACAGTGGAGTGGCGGTGAGGTCACCGTGGACAGCCCAACAGGGACCTCGATTCAGCAATCCAACTCTACACCTAGGTTTAGGAATCACTGGAGATGGTGACATCGAGGGGAATTGGCCGGCGGCGAGCATAGCACGGTGAATTTGAGATCGACGTCGCCAGGGACTCACGCAGTAGCTTGAATGGAGAACTAGGTCTACACAGGACGGTGGCTCCTGAGACTTAACAGGTTTGCTATTAGGGTTGAGGCGAATGTTTTGATGCGGTTGGATCCTCCGGTGCACGGCTTCGGCGGCCGGACGGCGAAGCCCTAATTATTTTTAAACACGGTCTAATGGCTGGAATGGTGGGCAGCGGCGAGACTGCCACGGCGGCTGGTCAGGGATTAACAAGGAGACACATGAAGGCTATTGGACCAGAAATTCTTGTTGTAAATCTGATTCTTTCTCCCAAGTCAATTCATCCTCGGTATGGTTTTTCCATTGAACTCTGCAGAATCGAATGTTTCTGTTTCGGAGCTTACGATCCCTTGTTTCCAGTATTTTAAAAGGTTACTCCTGATAAGTCAAATCTGGATGTACTATCACTTCTTCTGATTGAATTTGGTCATCTGATTTTCTTAAGCTTTTTCGTAATTGTGACACATGAAAAACATCATGAATCCCACTCATTTCAATCGGTAGATCTAATTGATATGCTACTTCTCCTTTTCGTGCCGTTATCCGAAAAGGTCCGACATATCGAGGTGCTAGTTTTTGGCGCACTTGAAATCTATGAACTCCTTTGAATGGAATTATTTTTAGATAGACATAATCACCTACTTCAAATGACAAATCACGACGTCGGCGGTCGGCATGACTCTTTTGTCGTGTTTGTGCGTTCTTCAATTTTTCTCTGATCAATCGGACATGAGCTTCTGTTTCTTGTGCAATCTCTGGTCCATAAATTGACTTTCTCCCACTTTTGACCAATTTAAGGGTGTTCTACATTTTCGTCCATATAACACTTCAAATGGTGACATTTGTAAACTGGATTGGAAGCTATTATTATAAGTGAATTCTGCATATGGTAAACATGATTCCCATGTGATACCATAATCTAATATGCAGCTTCTTAGCATGTCCTCCAGAATTTGGTTTACTCTTTCTGTTTGCCCTCCAGTTTGTGGATGGTATGCAGTGCTAAAATTTAATTTGGTGCCCAATGTTTCATGCACACTTTTCCAAAATCTTGAAACAAATTGGGATCCTCGATCCGAGACTATCTTCTTTGGAAATCCATGTAATGTCACCTCCTTAGATAGGTATATTTCTGCTAACTTGTTACCATCATAGGTAGTTTTCACAGGTATAAAATGTGCTACCTTTGTCAGTCTGTCAATAATTACCCAAATAGAGTCATATCCATTTTTAGTTTTGGGAAGTCCAGTGATAAAATCCATTCCTATCTCTTCCCATTTCCATTCGGGCACTGGCAAACGTTGTAATAATCCTGCCAGTTTCTGGTGTTCTGCTTTTATTCTCCGGCAATTATTACATTTTGCAACATATTCTACAATTTGCCTCTTCATATTGGTCCACCAGAACTTACTCTTCAAGTCCTGGTACATTTTTGTACTCCCAGGGTGAATAGAGTAAGGTGTATCATGAGCTTCTTGCAAAATAAGTTGTTTAATTTCTTCTTTATCAGGTACGCATATCCTCTTTCCGTACCATATAGTACCTTGGTCATCTTCAGAAAATTCTAGGGTTTTTCCTTCTTTCATGTCCTTCTTTATCTTTTGAATATCCATGTCCTCCTCTTGTGCTTTTCGGATTTCTTCTTCTAAAGTAGGGGTAACTGTTAAGGTTGCTAGCAATGTGGATTCTGTCCATTCAATATTCTGCCTTTGCAGATCTTGTAGTAATTCTGGTGCTATACTAGTGTTACAGTAGGCTCTTCTACTTAAAGCATCCGCCACAATGTTAGCCTTTCCCGGGTGATATTGTATATTCACGTTGTAGTCCTTTATTAATTCCAACCACCTACGTTGTCTCATGTTCAAATTTGATTGGGTAAATACATATTTCAAGCTTTTGTGATCCAAAAAGATTTCACAATGATTCCCCAACAGATAGTGTCTCTAGATTTTTAGTGCATTGACTACGGCTGCCAATTCTAAATCATGGGTAGGATAATTTTCTTCATGGGGTCGTAGTTGTCTAGAAGCAAATGCTACAACTCGACCTTCTTGCATTAAGACGCATCCTAGCTCTTGTTTAAATGCATCACAATATATCTCATAATCCTTTTTGATATCTGGAAGTATCAAAACTAGGGCTATGGTTAACCTTGACTTTAACTCTTCAAAACTTTTCTCACATTCATCTGTCCATTTAAATGGCACATCCTTCTTTAGAAGGCTAGTTAGCGGTTTGGCGATCTTTGAGAATCCTTCAATGAACTTTCTATAATACCCTGCTAATCCAAGAAAACTTCCAATTTCTGATATGCTTTCAGGTTGTTTCCATTCCTTTACAGCTCTTATCTTTTCAGGGTCTGCTGATAACCCTTCTTCTGTCAAGACATGTCCTAGAAAGGAAATTTCCCTCATCCAAAAATTACACTTCTCAAATTTTGCATACAGTTGTAGTTCTCTCAGCTTGTCAAGAAGCATCCTTAAGTGTATCTCATGTTCTTCTTCACTTTTGGAATATATCAAAATAGCATCAATAAACACTATCACAAATTAATCTAAATATTCCATAAAGACTTTATTCATCACATTCATAAATACAGCTGGTGCATTGGTCAGTCCAAACGGTAATACTGTAAACTCATATAGTCCATATCGAGTTGTAAAAGCAGTTTTTGGGATATCCTCTGCTTTTATTTTTAACTGATGATATCCAGACCTCAGATCAATCTTTGAAAAGATCTTGGCTCCTCTAAGTTGATCGAATAAATCATCAATTCTGGGTAATGGGTATTTGTTCTTTATAGTTGCATCATTTAATGCTCGATAATCCACACACATTCGCAATCCTCCATCTTTTTTCTTTACAAACAAAACTGAGGCTCCCTATGATGATATACTTGGTTGGATAAACCCTTTTGCTTCTAATTCTTCTAATTGTTTCTTGAGCTCCTCCAATTCCGTTATTGACATTCTATAAGGTCGTTTAGAGATAGGAGCAGTACCAGGCTTTAGTTCTATAGTGAAAGTCTATCCCTCGATCAGGTGGCATTCCTGGTAATTCTTCCGGAAATACATCCATGTATCCTCTTACTATCGGTATTTGAGATATTTCCAGAGTTTCCAATTGGTGAAGACTGGGATTAGGATTTTCTACAGAGGTTCACTCGACATGGAACAAAATTTTCTTCCCTCTAGTACTAGTGAGGTTTAAGGTTTTCTTCTCACAATCTAATCACCCCTTGGATTGAGATAACCAATCCATTCCTAGAATTACATCTAACCCTGCTAGTTCCAACACAAGAAGATTTGCAGAGAACTTCTCTCTACAAATTTCAAAGGTAACTCCTCTACATATCATTTTTGCACACATCTTGGTTCCAGGGGATTGTATTGTTGTGGGGTATTCTAATGGTACCATTTGTAATTTACTTTTGTTCACAAAAGTTTTGGAGATAAAAGAATGAGTGGCACGGAATCAAACAGAATTACTGAAATTTCTAACTAAATTAAGAACTTACCCAAGATCACATCTGAGGCTTCTCCTATATCTTCCTTGGTGACATAATTTAGTCGACCTGGTCCTCGGGATGTGGCTCCACGGCCTCTCCCATGTAGATTTATAGTTCCTCCATGATTTATTGCCGGGGGTGTTCCTCCACTGTTTGGCCTTGGTGGTCCTGCAGTTGATATCGTTGAGGATTTCTCTCCTGGTATTGGTTTGGCCTGTTGGACTCTTGCTCTTGCCACAGATAATGGGAGGTGTTTCCAAGGACATTGTTCTGATGATGTCCAAACTTCCCACAATGAAAACATCGTCCATTGGTGACAGAGCAATTTTGCAAAGTATGAGCACCTTGGCACCGTGGGCACCTAACTTGCAAGGGTCGAGAAGTCATTCATTGAATTGGGGGTTTATATGAAGGTCTAGAGTTGATACGGCCTCGCATAGTTCTATTAGTTATGAATGACTGAAAATTCTCTTTTCTTTTCTGGGTATTTTTGACTGCCCCGCGTTTTTCTACTACTTGGAGCACTTGATTTACCATTACTTGAAAATCCGTGAATTCATGGGATGCAATATGTAGTTGTAGGGTCTGCTGCAATCCTTCGGTAAAACGTTCGATCTTCTTGGATTCAGTATCAATATCTTCTGGGGCATATCGAGCTAGTTGACTGAATTGATGTAGATATTCGATTACTGATTGTGCCCCTTGTCGTAAATTCCAGAATTCTCTGCGCTTCATAGCCATTACTCCTGTAGGAATATGGGCTTTACGAAATTGTTCAGAGAATTCTACCCAGTTGATGGTTCCTCGATGTGGATGCATGTTCTGATAGTTTATCCACCAAGCTGCGGCTGGGCCCGCAAGTTGGTGAGATGCATAGAGGACTTTCTCAATGTCAGAGCATCTTACTGTATCTAGTTTTCTTTCTATATCCCGCAGCCAATCATCAGCCACCATAGGGTCTGGTGTGCTGGAGAAAGTCAGGGGATGTGTCTTTTGAAAATCAGTGAGTCTTGCCCTTGAGCTTGTCCCTTCCATTAAAAGTCTTTGGGTGATTTGTTCTAATAGTTGGGCCTGGGCTATTTGGTTGTCTCTAAGCATCCGAGCTTGTGCCTCTTGATTATCTCGTATCAATTGTGTTTCCATCATTTGTGACTCCTGTCTTTCTCTTTCCATCCATCGCATTAATTATGACACTTCAATTTGTGTTTCCGTTTGTTCTGCAGATGTGATTGGTTGAGGTATGTCCTCGTTACCCTGTCTTCTTCCCGTAGCAGAACTTCCTGCTTCACGTTCCTCGTGTCGTGCATGTTGTTGTGTGTTTGCCATTTTTTCATGATTCCAGTTATTTAATGATTACCTTCAATTATAAATTTTACCCATAAATAAAGGAAAGCATATAGCATAGTAGATGAAAGTAACAAGTTTTGAAACACAAGTACCTTTACAAGCTTCTAAGAACTTTTATAGGGGTTTTTACATCACAAGCATTTACAATACTATTCGGAATCAAAATGAGGGTTAGTTGCCAGCTTTGAACAAAAAGAAGCTAGCTGGGCTCCAGTACTACCCTCAGCACTGTCCTACTACCTGGTCGGTCTGATTCTTGCTTGGAGGACCAAGCAAGCAAGGGCTCTCGCTCTTCAGGGTCTTCCTCGTCGTCGTTGGTTGGTTCTCTTGGTTGTCGAGAAGTTTCGCCCACATGCTGGACCGTCACGGCTTCTTTGTCTGCCCATGGAATTGGTTGTTCACTGCTACAGTGGCCTCGAGTCCGCCACTGCAACATCTCTTGAAAGTAAACTCTTGCATTACCTACCCGTCGGCGAATTGCCTCGGGTCCGCGTGATTGATTTCCAACACAGGGTACCAGTTTCTCCTTTTCCTTTCCCTTTTTAGCCTCACTAGGCCCGTGTGTAGGGGGGGCTTGTGGATCCTCATAACATCGTGCTTGAACTGTAGAGGTAGCAGAATCTTGGTCTGTGGTCTGCGTTTGCAGCTCGTGATAGCAGCGTTGTAGATCCTGGTGATCACGAAGCAGACGGGAGTAGCAGCGATCCAGAATGACTACCAAGTCTACTGTAGTAGTCAAACACGGATCCTGACATCCCAGAGTGCTAAAAGGCAGTACGACAGCATCCAAATCCTGCCGTCATAGGAACATAATGGTAAGGTGAATCTTGAAGTCTGTCGGTGTACCTTTGGCAAATCATGCCAAGAGCCCTTCGCGCCACGTCTTGGATGCCATCGACGTAATGCTCCCTGTTGGCCTCCAATCGGATAGGATAGCTGCCCTTGGTATGCAAAGCTTAGATCAAGATAGAGACCTTGTACCCAAAAGGCCTTCCATCTGCTTCTTCCTCCTCGACCTCATAGAGGGGTCTCACTTGCCACCCCAAGAACTGCAGTACTTGCCAAAGCAGCGAAGCCCACTCTCCAAACTGCTCCGCGTACATGAAACGCTGAATCGCCATCTACAACAACACATAACTGAATAAGAAAATTTTTGTTTAAATCAAATTTACTGCATAATTAAAAGAATCATGAAAGCAGACTGGAAATTTTGTATACTATAACTTTTTAGTGTTAATATAGTTTTCGTATATATTTCTGAAAAGAAGAAATTTTCAATAAATCCCAACCTAAATCGACCATTTCTATCTAAGGTCACGTCCTACAAACAAGCTGTGCTCTGATACCACCCGTTGTAGGGGTCCCGATACCGGGCCCACAGCAATCGTCCAGGATGGGTTGCTTACAGCATTTGTATCACAATCACAACTCAAATAAAGCACAACTTAATTATACCTATATAAAGAGTAATACTGTAACAGAGGCTTCAAGCCATAATTTTACAATAATGGCCAACCAGGCCAACATAAGGTTTTTTGAACTATTTTTTTTTTGTGAAAGAGTAGCGGGCACCACAGTCAAGCTCATCTGGGATTCGCGAGCTTAGACCCAAGGGTCAAAGTCAAAGTCTTCGGGAAACTCTGACTCTTCTTCGAGATTAGGATTCATACCCTCAATTGGAGGGTCCACTGAGTGGAATAGCAAGAATGAGTACGAGATTACTCAGCAAGTCTCAATATAAGAATTCATTCACATTATGCCAAGAATTGGTCAAGTAAATAGTTTATGCAGCATAGAATATTAAATTTTGCACTTACATATCCAAGATAGTTTGATGAACATGTATTTAACAAGGTAGCTATACAAAGCATTTTAATGACTCAAGAGTGGAATCCGGGCAAGGCCTCCTAGCTTGCCCCTTTTTGTTTTAGCTCAATATCTCAAAACTATTGTGCTACACAATTACTACCATGGTATACCCCTATCCGGGGGTATGGAGTACTCGAATACTTTTTAATCTCTGCAGAGTGGCACCATTTTACCCACATGAGTCCATCAATTTTTCCAATCAGGCCATTTACACGCACAGTATTGCATGCGACTAGATTGAGGAGACAAGGCTCTCAAAAACATTGTATTAATTATATCCCTGCCCGACAATTCGACCTCACTGGTCGTTCTTATCATTGTGAGGTATCCTCAGTGAGAAGTACCTTCACACCTAGCATTCACGAGTTACTCAAGGTCAGAGTAATCTTACGAACTCTCCCCTCACATCTCCCCCTCACCCATTCAGGCCATAAGTTTAGACAACTAAACTTGTTAAGACCCATCCAAACCTCTCAAGTTTGGAGCCTGAATGAGAACGACCACCATGCAAGGATAAAATCAATACGCAATAGTCTACTAGCCGAGTTCAATTACTTCATCATGTGGTTGGCACATTAATATGCCCATGGTCGTTTAGCACAATTGGTTATATCCTTATTAGCATGTAAGCTATTATCCCTTCTTCCCATATGAGTCAAATCACAATTGGCTCCTCACCATCTATCCATTCATAGCCTTTCACATGCAATTAAACTTTTAAAAGTATAATCCCTGTTATACGCTAGCGAGACATTTCTCACTATGCTCCTACTCTCATATGTTAATGATTTGTCACATAATTATATTCTAGGGCCTCAAGGAATTCTTTATTTAATCAATCAAGGATGGCTATTCAAGTTAGGTTGATAACTACGCCAGATTACAGAAAATACTCTTCCTTAATGAGCAAATACACTTTCATACATTTATCATCAAAATAAGTAGTTTAGAAATATGGATCAGCGATATGATCAAGGATTTGAGGCTTGCCTGACTCCGAGTTTGTTGTTTCTGTAATGGTTGGATCGACTTCTTGCTCTTGGGTTTCATGGACCTCGTCTTCTGGACAAGCACCACAGCGACAATTCAATAATTGACATAAAACCCGTGCATTAATGTACTAAAATACACACAAAACATAGAAATATAAATACGAAATGTAGAAATGCAGGGTTGCATGCAATTGCACTGGATTATGCACTAATTAAGGTTTCAGCTTGTTTAAAATGTATCGACTTTCTACAGCAACATAGCTCAAACAGCCTTGGATTAGGATCAAATTTCACAGGAAAGCTACAAATGCTAAAGCATAAGAAGTGACATGATCAGATTTTTATTTCGATCACTGGATGCTCAGTTTCGACCAGGGAATGCCATCTGTTGGCATTCGAGACGCGCTCTGGCACTATGCTGGTTGCGTTCGCGCGCACGTGGTTGAACGGGGGTGCGACTCACGCACAGACGCATACGCGCGCGATGAAATTGGATCACCACATGCTTGAGTACTGTGATGAGTTGCTGGAACATTTGCGCATGCCTGGGACAAATTGGCGACATCGGAACATGGCCGGCGGCGAAGGTTCAGCGGTGGCGCAACGCTGGAAAACACGGGTACAAGCCGAACTATGCTACGGCCTCGATCCCACATGCTAATCAAGTCTAGGAGTTACTGAAGCTTCACCGAGGGTGTTGGAGAGGAGCTGGCCAGCGACGAGCTCAACAGAGAAGCTAGCGATGGTGCTGTGTCTCGAAACAGGGGAGTGGTGGCGAGGTCACCATGGACAGCCCAACAGGGACCTCGATTCGGCAATCCAACTCTACACCTAGGTTTAGGCATCACTGGAGATGGTGACATCAAGGGGAATTGGCCGGCGGCGAGCACAGCACGGCGAATTTGAGATCGACGTCGCCAGTGACTCGCGCAGTAGCTTGAACGAAGAACTAGGTCTACACGAGACGGTGGCTCCTGTGACTTAACAAGTTTGCAATTAGGGTTGAGGCGAATGTTTTGATGCAGTTGGATCCTCTGATGCACAGCTCCGGCGGCCAGACGGCGAAGCCGTAATTATTTTTAAACACGGTCTAATGGCGGGAACGGTGGCCGGCGGCGACACGGCTACGACGGCTAGTCAGGGAGTAACAAGGAGACACGGGAAGGCTATTAGATAAGAAGATACTCACCGGCAATCACCGGAGCTTGGCGTTTGTGATGGCGCGTCACTGGAACACGACTGGAGACACGCTGACAATGTCTAGGTGTGCTCTGGGAATGTCTAGACAATGCCAACCATCACATAGGTCTTTTTGTAATTTGATTCTTTTTATTTTTATTCTAGCAAGACTTTTCCTTATTCTAGCAAGACTTTTCCTTTTCATGGTACAATAATTTAAAGGCTAAATTGAAATTATTCTTTTTGACAATTAAATCCTAAATTGGTGAGACATTTAGTAATTAGGTTTACTTCAATTTTTCATAGCCTTTAGAAGTTTCTCTTGTATATAGATTAATCTTAGGTTTAGGGTTTAATTCTATCATTTTATGTGACTCAACTTTCTTAACCTAATTCTGGGTAATTGCAAGGGCTGCTTAAATATACTCAAGTTACTCTACTTCCTCATACTAGTGGTCTCTATATGACTATGCAATGAAATGCTAGGAATTTGAAATTCAAAAGCTTTTTAAAACATTAAGAAATTTGGGGCATGACAGCTAATACATGACCAAATGAACACTATTTATCTGTACCTTGTCGGTGAACCAAAACCTGGAAGCACCTTTGAGACAAAGGGCTGGTCGAGAACCCATCTGCCGACCATAGTCTAAAGGTCCAACAGCTATGTGGTTATGTTTATTTGACCATACCCGATGGCTATGTTTATTCGACCATACCCGATGGTCATGCTTATTCGACCATAACCTTTGGATACTGTGACCCTTTATTTCCCCAGGAATTCATAACTCCGTGACATAGTAATCATCAAGAAGGTAAATGCGCAATCATTCATAAACGTGCAGCCACTTATAATCACACATTATGACTGGTGCATGTCCACCACCCGACGACCATTCAATTCTGTAACCGACAACCTTCGACAAGCTATAAAAGGAGAGAAAGAAGGGCGGAGGGAAGGGGGATCTTCGACAACTAATAGAGGTCGATAGAGAATAAGAGAGAAGTTTTTAGTCCATTCAAGAATAACTCTTGTTCTTCTCTGTAATCCTTTACACTCTTAGTGAAATCACAACAGGATTAGGGCTATTACTCAGCATCCAAGGGCCCGAACCTGTATAATTCCTGTGTCTCCGGTGCATCTATATTTACGGTATTTCCTCTGGGTGATTGTTAGAAGTGCTTCCCTACATTACTATTAAATCTCGTGTAAGTTCATCTTGTAACCTTGTTCCAATCGTCGACAACAACAAAATATCAGTGAAGCACTATTTAAGGAGAGAACCCATCACACTAAACAATATGTTGCTAGATGGGTGTATGAATCAGGTATACTGTTCAATGCTATCAACAATGATAGCTTCAAGAAAATGGTTGAGGCGGTTGGCCAATTTGGACTTGGTTTTATGCCTCCTACTCAATATGAGCTTCGGGAGAAATTGTTGAAGGAGGAGGTGGAAAGAACCATAACATTATTGAAGAGCCATGAAACAAAGAGGGCCATGACCGAGTGCTCCATAATGAATGATGTTTGGACTGACAAAAAAAGGAGGAGCATAATGAACTTGTGTGTGAATTGCAATGTTGGAACATGTTGTCTTTCTTCGAGGGAGGGATCGGAGGAGTCTCACACAAGTCAACTTATATTTGATTATGTGGATACTTGCATTGAACAAGGAGGGCCAGAACATGTTGTACAAATAGTTACAGACAATGCTACAAACAACATGGGAGCGAAGACATTGTTGAAAGAGAAAAGGCCTAATATCTTTTGGAGCTCATGTGCAACTCACACCATTAACTTGATGTTAGAAGCTATTGGCAAGTTGGCAAGGTTTAAAAAAACACTTGACCAAGCCAAGGCATTTACCATTTTTATCTATTCACATCATAAGACCTTAGCCTTGATGAGATCATTTACAAAGAAGAGAGATATAATACGGCTGGGAGTGACTAGATTTGCTTCCTCTTTTCTTACTTTGCAGAGTTTGATGGAGAAAAAGGCACAGCTAAGAGAAATGATGGGTAGCACAAAGTGGGATACTTGCAAGTGGTCTAAAACAGAAAAAGTGTAGGATCGAGGATGCCGACTAGAGGGGGTGAATAGGAGGCTTTAAAAACATTTTTAATAGAACAACTTTTACAAGATTAAAGCCTAAAAGAGCTAAAAATAAAATAAAAACTGAATCAATTAAACAAATAGATTGCACAAATAAAAATGAGAGAAAGAGAATCAAACACAATGATGTATCCCGAGGTCTCGGAAACTCGCTTGATCTCCCATACTCCTTGTTGAAGCACTCAAATGAATGAGTCTTGTTTTAATATTCACAAAGGATATTATTCACTAAGGTTGCTCCTTCTCTACTCCAGAAAAATGAGCACCGAACCTCTCAAAACCACACCGAGCCTCTCCGACAAACTTTGTCAATGGAGAGATCAACGGCCACACCACCAAACCATCTAGGTAAAAGCAATCACCAAGAATAACAAATTGTGAGATCTTCTCTTGATTCCCAACAAATACCGAGAAATTTCTAAGGATGCAAATGAATGCTCTCAGAAGCTTTCTCTCAATCACAATGAATGATACTTGATCAAAAGATCAAGATTTTAGCACTAAGAAACTTGGGCTCAAGTGTATATCAAAATATATCTCTTGGTTCTTTAGAAAAACTGCTCAAAAAAATGTTTCAAGAGCATTGCTCAAAAATGTTTAGAAATATGCTCAAAAGGTGTTTAAAAACATTGCTCAAAAGTGTTTAAAAATCTGCTCAAATGTGTTTTAAAAATCGCTCAAAATAGTATAGAAATCTGCTCAAAAATTGTTTTAAAAACTACTCAAAACAGTATAGAAATGATGCTCGAAGGTGTATATGAGAATGTGGCTTGAAGATGTGTTAAAATACTGCTCAAAACACCTATATATATAGCCCAACCTCTTAGCTAGCCATTATGGTCGATAAGGAAAGAAATCAATACAACTAGCAGCCAGCTTCAACCTCTAACGGCTAGTAAATAGCTGTTGGAATATTTGGTCGAATGAACAGTATCTGGTGGAATGAACAGTATCTGGTCGAATGAACAGTGCTCGAAAGACCAGTTTCAGTCCATCTTTGAAACTCTTAGATTCGACCAAGATTGTGAATGAATGCGAATGCAATATATGACCTAAGAATTTCTCAGTTTTTGCCGGAACTAAAAGAGATTTCGCAACCCCTCTTAATAGTACGGTTAAACTAAAAAAGAATTTTTTATAAAACTGGTCAAACTCCAAACTCCGAGACCGATACAATAAACAAGCACTTACCTTAGGTCTTTGCGGCTTCCTTCTTTGCAACCTTACGCTTGTGACTTTGGCTCGCAACCTTAGAATGCGACCTCGGGTGACACTGCAACTTTGTGCTTGCGACCTTGGCTCGCGACCTTGGACTGCAACCTCGGGCGACACTGTGACTTTGCGCTTGCGACCTGCAGATCCTCCCAGATCACTTGCAGACTTTACAGAAATAGCTCTGCATACAAATAACTCAAAGACATGATTAGTCCAAGACACTTAATGTCATCAATAATCAAAATCAACCAAAAAGGGCCTAAATGCAACAAAAAGGAAAAGTGGCAATGTCTACTATGATGAGTGTAAGCTTTTGGAATGATGTGTCATTGTGCCTAAAGGTCTTTGGCCTTTTAGTGAAAGTGTTTCGTATGGTTAATGGGGATAGCAAGCCATCTATGGGTTTTTTTATATGGAGAACTCCTCCAAGTAAAAACAGAAATCAAGGAGGCTATGAATAATTTGGAGAACAACTATAAAGCTTTACTTGAAATTATTGATGCAAGGATAAAAGAGAGGCTTGATTCTCCATTGCATTTGACGGCCTACCTATTGAATCCATACTATACTTATCGTGATCAATCTATTCATTTGGATGAAACTATTATGGATGGTATACTCAATTGTGTTGAAATCTTCTATCATGGAGATTTTGAGAAGCAAAATCAAGTGATAAATGAGGAGTTGCAAAAATTCTTAGGACAAAAGGGGGCTTTTGGTAAGAATTTGACAAAACTTGGATGTCAAAATTTTAATTTTAATCCAGGTAAACTTGTTTTAAAATTTGTGCTATTTATTGTATGGTTGTTTATAAATATATAATATATTCATTTGTTGCTATTTGCAATTATACAGCTAATTGGTGGAAAACTTATGGATGCAATACACTAGTATTGCAAAGATTAGCCTTGAAAATCCTCTCCTTGACCACTAGTTCATTTGAATGCGAAAGAAACTGGAGCACTTTTGAAGGGGTGTTAACATAAATACACTCACATGCATTTTTTTAGTTTTTACAGCCTCATGTTTAATTTACCTCAACTTTATTTTGTAAATACATACAAAGAAAAGAAATAGACTAGATGTGAATCGCCTAAACAATCTAGTCTATGTTCAGTTCAATGCAAAGTTGACGAACAAACAAAAGAGGGAGAAGGAGAATAATGTAGATGTCCTCCTAGATTCAGATGCTACTCATGCTAAGGGATGGATAGTTGATGGCGCGGATGATGATGATGATGATGATGATGAGATTGAGCCTGGTATGGGGCTTACATAGAAACTAGTTGATGAAGCATTCGGGACTAGTGATGTCTTGCAGCATCATAGAAGTAATAGAGTGAGAGAACTTTATGAAGATTTCAACTCGGATAATTCTGATGATGACATCAATGAGGAAGAGGTTGAATTTGAGTTCGATCAGGAATAAGTCCTTCCAAATAAAGATTATGAAGAGCAAGCAAAAGAGGAAGATTAGATATTTATGGGTCTATGACTTTATCTATAATTAAACTTCTACTTTTGTTTGTTTGCTTGTTGTTTGTGGCTATGTGACTTGTGGTGCAGGTGGTTAGTTATTTGTTTGTTTGCTTCATTGCTTATTGTTTGAGAATTTATTTGTTTGCTTGTTTTATTATATATACTTTGTGATGCAGATAGCTAGCTATTGTCAATAACCTAGGTGGCCGCCTAGGCCCCGCCTAGGTGACCACGACCTAGGTGCTAGGTGCCAGGCAACCGCCCACCTGACGCCTAGTGCCTTCTTGAACATTGCCTAGATCTTAGGAACAGGAGGGGCATGAGATCAGAGATTGAAAATTTGGAGAATCCCAGAGATCTCACTTGTACTTGATATACACATAATAAAGCACAACACATGACGTAGGGTTATTACTCATCATTTGAGGCCCTGAACCTGTATAAAAATTCTTTATCTCTCTCTCTTTATATAACCATTCTTTGAATTCTCTCTACGATATTGCATGGTGACCCGCAACCCAAATCATATATGTTGTAAGTTCGGAGATCATACTTTTTGATCGTCAACACTAACTATAACTCTCTTTTAATATAGTAGTATAGATGTTAATAGATGTGGTGACCAAATAGACATGGCACAAATTTTGTGTTTAGTTTGGATTTGTTTGACTTGTTTAGTTGGGTAAATTTGTTGATGAAATCTTTTGTGAAGTTATCTATTTGGGTCAACTTTATATTTGTTTGGCATGTTTAGTTGGGCAGATGTGTAATTAAATGTCCAATCTATTGAAATTATGTAGAGAATAATTTTTGGTTATAGTTAACTGGATACTCGAATGTGTTATTCATGTATTTTGTTTTGGGTAGTTGTTTTCAATTGGATTGTTTCGATGTATGCATAGTTTGTTTCAAAAAAATCATTTGGTTGTTCTTTATGCATTGCAACTTGGAAGGTTTGCTGTGATTTGGTTGTTGAGTGGTGATGGTGATAGAGATATGCCCTAGAGACAATCATGGAGATAATTGTGTCATGTCATATTTATAAATTCTTATTGTATTCCTTAAAAAAGTATCAGTTTTATCTATCAACAAGTATGTGACTTGTTCGTGGACTCTTTATAATGATACATAAATTGCCTAAATTTACTTATGGCTTTATCAGTTATATTTATTCTAAACATCCCTGGCTTTTGGCATTACATGGAATAATAATGCAAGATAAGTAAGCACGATCATTGATTGATAGTCAAGTTTCATGGACCATAGATATGAGATATCAAGTCAATGTCGTGGACACATGTTGGAGAACATGTTGGTCAGATTGACCCAACTTGAAACACTGTTGAGATTTTATGTGTCATCAGTTTATTTCTAATAGTTATTTTTTGTTTATCTTTAGACCTGAGATCATCGTGGTTTCATACATGTGTAGTAGCATACCTTGGTGTCATCAACCGCTGTTTTTAACCGAATACTTATAAAGGTGACATACATATATGTTATAAACCATGTGGTTGGAAGTGAATGGTCAAGATGGAATTTGCCCTTCTCATATCTTGAGAGAGATATCTTTGGATCTCTTGATGTAATTAGACTAAGAAAGTGCATGGCCGTGCTGAGTATAGTTGAGAGTCAACTATGGATAAAGATTAGTCCATTACAAGATCGAGAAAAGACCGAACTATTCAACAATGACACGTTTTTCACCTTGAGTTCGATCTGGAATCGTGAGGCAAAAAGATAATCCATGATAAGTTGTATAGGTTTGTCGGATATGATCTTCGTGTACATGCAGGTAGTCATAATGTCTTACTAGGGACCGCTTATGACTTGTGGTTTGGAAAGTTGTTTCCGATCGCGACCAAATATACACGAATCTATAGGGTCACACACTTAACTGGTTGGAGTTTTAATTCGGATGGGATCCGAAACTGTGGGACCCTCATTTGAGGAATCCGGTGGCAACTGCCCAGGTGGGTGCACTCAGAAAGGTACATCGCAAGCTCACAACAACAGGATTTACTTTAAACAATAAAGCAGATAGTTAAAACAAGTACAAGGTCACGAGGACCAATATTACAATATCATAATGCCAAGGGTGGCACTAATTAAAGTTGATACAAAAGTAGTGAGTTTTTTTTCAAAGCAAGAGTCGGTATCGAAGTACCAAACACAGAAAATAACACAGAAAGCAAAAACAAAGGTCTCCACTTCCTTCTGCAGCGGTTCCGCTCGGGCCTTCGATCACCACATCGGACTCAACGTGGCGCATGACCCTCCTAGAAGCTCGAATCGTCTGGAAAGGTTCCTTCCTCTTCTTGGCGCTCAGGCCAAAGGAATCGGGATCCACGAACCCTTTCTTCTGAATTTGTGTGCAAAGGCAAGGGTGAGCATGTTTTTACACGATGCTCAGCAAGTCTCATTATGAGAATACAGGTATATAGATGAGGGGTTCTCAAGGAATGAGGTCTTTGTTTTATATGTAAGAATAGAACAGATTTTCACTCTAAAGTTATAAAGAAAAGCTTTTAGTTTCAAAAGCAATACTTTGAAATCTTAAGTTATACTTTAGAAATCGTTATGCGTGATGGTCTCCCATGAGTCATCACTTTTATCAACCCACATTATGAAAACATTCCAAATATTACTTGTGCTAAACCACATGGATAAATCCACCGCGAACATATTCCATGACCTAGGAGTACAGAGTATCTGATACTTTTTTTACACTTTGCAAAGGTGTATCTCTTTTAAATCCACTTCTTCACTCGGCTTTCAAGTCGGATCAGCTCCATGCGACTTTTACGCGTGTAACAAAGCCGAGCTCACACAACGCTTTTGCCGCCCGGTAAATAGACAGCTAAGTCTCAAGTACCGTTGTGGGTCCTCCCCACTGCCTTACTTCCTAGCCTTGGTCTGTGTCCTCGCAAGACATATGACCTCTTGATTACAGCCGCGCACGACATAATCCAGGCTTAGGGCGACTTCCTTCCATCCACCTTTTCCTCTCATTATTTTTCTGATCTCACATCACTCATGGCCAAACTGCGGCCCACCAGTTTCCACACGAGAAACCGGACCGACATACCATGCAGGGAACTGCTAATACCAGGAAAGCTACTAAGTTGTGCTTGTCCCATACCAGACAAGTGATTGGTACAATTTTCATGCTGCATAGAGGCACAACACAAGATTCTTGTCCTTATGAATCAATAGTGAGGAGACATTCACATACCCAATGCGCACACAGCAACCAACCAATCAAACCATCCTCACTATCAATTTTAATTCACATTTTCTTTCACAAAAAGGGGTTTTCAAACATGTTTATCATATAATTGACCATTCAACACTCAACGCATGTGTTTAAGTATAAGCACAATCTAAGCATAATCTCCTAGAGTGACAAGGGTTGCACAGGATATACAAACAAATAAGGCTTTCAAGAGATTAGGTTATATCTACTCATTTTCTTCCAACATATTGTTTGAAAATAAAGCATGCATATACTTAAAACAGGAATTAACCTAGTTTGTTTTAAAATATTGGGAGAGACATGGTCAAGGGGGTGAGACTTGCCTTGCAACGAGGGGTCTAACAGCTCTGCTGGTTCTTCAAAGATTCCTCCCAATCCTTCTGCTTCTAACTCTGCTCTCGCAAACAAAGAAACAACACGACACATCGCACTACATAAATATACAGAAAATATTTGTTATTGAAAAGTATACATAAAGTATAGATATCCATGCAATGAAATGATCTGGACAAAGATAGAACAATGGGAGAGAAAGAAACTTGGGTTTGGTTCACAGGGTTTGGCTTGGATTCGATGAATGTCTACAGGTTGACATTCGGTCCGCGGCCAGATAATGCCTGAGAATGGCATAGAGCTAATCTGGGGCTTCTGAAAAGTCAAGATGAGATCAAAAGGGAGCATTAGGTGCCAAACGCAGTAAGGCATCTAATGGACAAATTGAATTTGATAGAAAAGTCCAGGAAAACAAAGAATTTGCAGCTTGGTCCCTGACACAGGGAAAAACGAGTGCCAGCGCACTGCAGCAAACTAGGGCACGCGCGTCTAGACAAACCACGCATGCGTTGCTTGTCTAAGTTTGTCAAACATGCAGGCGGGATCAAGGTGGAGCTATGGGTGAAGTTAATTGAGCAACGGTGACTTGACAGCGGCAAACTATGTGGTTGAAATCGTCGGCCTCCTGAGACAAAGACGAACTATGACGACAGAGAAATAGGGCTAAAGTCTCTGGAAATTAGCTGAGGGGTTTTGATCTAGGGATGGTACAAATAGTGCTAGAGCGAGGAATTGAGCTCCAGTGGAGATTTAGGGCTCACCGGCGAAGATACCGGACTTGGTAACGACGGTCAAAGCGGCGCCGTTGATACATGGCAATGCAGGCCAATTGGGTTGGATCACACGATCTAGAGGATACGTGGAAGAAGTTGGTTGAATCAATTTGATAGGTGGTGCTGTGGAGTGAGCGGGCGATGTGCACCGCCCACGGCAGCGCCGAAGGTGCAGCTGAGGCGCAGGCGAAAATCCTCGGGTCACAGCACTGCCACGGCGAGGTTCTGGTCGAGGTCACGTGCGCACAAGGTGGCACGATCGCTCACGAGCACAAGCGACAAGAGTTATTGGTCGGCGAGAAGAAACATGGCGCGAAACCACGGTGCAGCTCTGGTTGAAACGGGGGAGAATTCACTGGTCGAAGGCAACGACCGGGACTGGTCGAACAGGGGCTAAAAAACAAGAAAAAGGATTGATTTGCAATTTTGAAACTTGATTCCAGGGATTGATCTGTGAATCTGATGAATGGCTTAGGTAAAAAAGGATCTGATTTCACAATCTTGGTCTCCTAAACTCAGGAAATTGTTTAGCAGCAACAGATGATCAAATTTGGAATTTTAAACATGTTTTTAACTGAAATGAGGACAGGGTAATTAGGGCTTCGAAATTTGGCGAGGCTAAAAACTCGGGCTTCGGTTGAGATTTTGAAATTCTTCCAGAAGGGAAAATTGTTCAGAAAAGTGAATGGGAGATACTCACTGAATCAAATCAAAATTTGGAGATTGTCTAAGACTTTTAGTCTTTTTGGGCTTCCGACAAATCTGAAAAGGACTGATCTGCGATACTTTTGGATTAATTTGCGAAAAAGGTTTGAACAAAAGAATTTGATTGTCAACTTTTTGGGGTAAGATACTGGCACAACTGGGATCTCATTTTGAAATAGAGAGAGATGAGGCAAGCCAGGATTTGAGAAAATAGGGATGTTACAGAAACGGGTCCCCTGTTGGTAATAGATTTACCATTGGTATTAAAGTTTGCATTTGAGTAGGACTTATATGTAAGGACTTATAAAATGAGGCGAGGTGGGCATGCAAAAGATATCTGATATCTAATTTATTCTGGCCGCCACCACCATCCACGAGATAGATCTTGTAAAACCCTAGGTGCATGTGTTGGTGCTAGCACACGAACATGCGATGCTCCTTCCCCGGACGTGTGGACTTCCGTTGAGGTACAGCTGCTATTGCTGCACTACTGGTCACGATCCGGTTGCGACATCGACTCTTCTTCCGTTGCTGCATTGTCACATCTGCGCGTCTAGTGATAAACCTTTTGATCTATGGTTTTATGCTTGCATGGTTCTTGAGTTTTTGAGTTAAATATTTTGAAATTATCGCTAAAGTAGCAGCCTGTTTTCCTACAAATGGTAATCTTGTAAATTATATTGTGAGTAGTAGGAGTGATCGAAGTCAAAAGATATGACAAAAAATGGTAGTTATTTTTAATTTTGTTTATTAGATTTGATTTGTGGTATTGAGATAGATAGTGTCGTGGTATTAAAAATACCCCGACAGGTTTTTGGACGTGCGTAATACGTGTACAGCGACGCGAGCTGACCGTGTGACCGTTTACCTCCCGCCGAGCAATCACAGAGATTGACACGGAAGATTTATACAAGTTCAGGTCCCAGTAGGAACCCTAGTCCTGTCAGCACAACCCGGACATATGTTTCGGGGGAGGTTCTCTCGCGGGGAGAGGTCTCCAAGGGAGTGCTTATTGATTTGTGTATTGATTGCAAAATGAGAGACTTAGGTTACAAGAGAGGGTACAAGGGTATATATAGACCCCAAAAGATGCAAATGACCAAAACGCCCTAGCCTCGACCGTTGGATCGGGGACGCGACGGTCTTTTTGCGGATCAAGGCGCCTGGATGCTCGACACGTGCAGGCTTCAATTCCCAAGGGAGCCCTGCTTCCAAGACGCCTGTCATCGGGTGGCGGCGCCTTGGACGGTTGTCACCAGGTGGTGGCGCCCTGGACGGTTGTCAGCAGGCGGCGGCGCCCGAGAAGGGGGACACCTGTCCCAAGGGAGCTTGCCACCAGGACGGTTGTCACCGGGTGGCAGCCCCCGGGACGGGGCAATGCCTGTCCCCAGGGCGATTGCCACCAGGATGGCTGTCACCGGGTGGCGGCGCCCAGGACTGAGGACACCTGTCCCCGGAGCGTCTGTCACCAGGTGGCCGCGCCCGGGACAGGGGACACTTGTCCCCGGGGCGCATGTCACTGGAAAGATTGTCACCGAGTGGCGGCACCCGGGACAGGTGTCACCGGGTGGCAACACCCGGGGCGGTTGTCACCGGGTGTCTGCTCCCAGGACGGTTGTCACTAGGTGGCGGCGCCCGGGACGGGGGACACCTATCCCTGGGGCACCTCTCACCGAGACGGCTATCACTGGGTGGTGGCGCCCGGGACGATTGTCACCAGGTGGCGGCGCCCAGGACGTGAGGCCTCTCCCCTAGGAGAAGCATCTGAGTTGAATTAGGCCCCCGGGGGCAAGACGGAGATTTCCCCTAACAGCAGCCCCCATGCCCTCCGGGGACACGCCCTAGGCCCCGAGGGGAATGATTTGATCTCCAGGAACATCTCCCCCCGGGAAGGGACCTTCTGGGTGATGGGACACCTCGACTCCTGTGCACTGCCTTAATGCCGGCGCCGCCAATCATTATGTCCTCACGTGCTTCGATATTTGTGCTCTTTCGTTTCCCGCCCATCCCTTCAATTTTCTCGCGGGGTTTGAATCCAATGGTCCGGATTAACCCTGAGGTGACATGTGTCATCCATCGGGGCTTGATTGAGGCATATAAATAGGGCTGCGGGGGGCCTAGGAGATTCACATTCGAACCTTAGCCTCCCACTTCTTTCACTAGCCCACGAGAGCTCTCCCGGAGACCTAGCCCCCGGTAATCGACTTATCCCGGTAATCTTCATCCGAACAGAGATGGCGCCGAAGGGCCGCGGGAAAGCCGTGGAGTTGCCCCAGAGGAAGTCACTGCGGACTTCCTCGGGGTGACTGAGTTTTACCCCGGGCGACCTTGAGTCCCTTGTGGCCCGGAGGGTCTTTGCGGACGAGGACATCTGGATCCCAAGGGAAGATGAGATGACTCCCCGCCCCCGGGCTGGGGAGGTTGCCATCTTCGAGGCCTTCGCAGAGGCCGACCTCTGGCTCCCGATGCACCCGATGCTCCAGGAGTTTCTCCGGGAGTACGGGGTAGCGCTGAACCACTTGACACCGAACACACTCGTTCGGATGGGGCTCTTCATATGCCTGTGCGAAACAGCCACCGAGCCGCAGCCGACGCTCCGGCTGCTCCGGTACTTCTACAAGCCCTCGGCGAGGGGCTCGCTGGTGATGGAGAAAGGGCTGAAGTCCGCCTTCGGCTCGATTATGATGCTGATGCTGCCGTCCTGGGTAGACAAATACCCAGCGGAGGCTTCCTGGGACCACTGGGGGGACTAGCTCTGAAGAAGGTTTTATCTCCGGGTCTGGGACTCGGGGGTGACTTATTCCCCAAAGCCCCCCTCCTATTGCCGGTCATCTGCCCCCAAGGTGCCAGTATGGACCGACGAGGAGCTGGAGCTCCTTTCCAAGATGACGGGGGTCCGAACCCGGAGGTCGATGAAAGACCTCGCGGAAGAGTTGGCCCTCCTCTGGATCGCCCCCTTCGCGCACGGGTGGAGGGGGATCGGGATGTGCCTGGCGCACAGGCCCCCGCAAATGCCGATGGCTAATGTAAGTATCCGGCGACTCATGGTCTGGTCCTACTTCATCATTTCGGCTGACCCTTTGTTTCTCGTCCTTGTAGTCCGGCCCTACCCTCCTGGGAGAAGGCGGAGAACCTCCTCGGGAGGTATTACGGCGACGAGCACGAGCGCGTCATGTGGGTCATCAGGGAGGGCTCCCCCCGTAACTTGGTGGCAGAAGTCTTCGAGCAAAAGCTATCGGAGAGGAAGCCTCTCCCCACCCCCGACTCACACAAGTGGGGGAAGGAGGCCCCCGGAGGCCTGGAGCCGAAACGCGCCAAGGCGCGGAAGGCCCCGGGCCCGGCTACGACTCTGGGTGCCACACCCATGAAGACACCAGCCCCTCCGGTGGGGGCACACACCCCTTCTTCGGTCCGGGAGGTGGCTCCTAGGCCGGAGAACACAAGAGCCGCTCCTGCGGCTAGGATGACTCCGTCTCTCTCGGAGGGAGAGCTCTCCACCGCTCAGGGGATGACGGCGGAGTTCATGGCCCTTCTCGACGCCTCTGTCGAGTTGGGCGAGAAGGGGAAGGCGACCAGTGATGGGGAGTCCGACTCGGCAGACTACTTCCCATCACCTTCCCTGGTGCCATCACCTTCGGCGGTCCCGACCCCAGCAAGCCAAGACCGCCCAATGGTGCGCTTCCCAGTGGTGTCCCCGCCACGCTTCGAGTGGTTCGTGGACAAGGAGGCGAGTCCTCCGGCGGGGCACCTTTCGGTGGCCTCGGCAATCCCGCAACCCGGGAGGGGCAAGGGACTTTTCGTCCCTCCCAAGGGTCACGTCCCCCCGGAGGAGTTGACGTCCGCTCCCGAGGGTGGGGGGCCGCGACCGCGGTCAAGCCGGTGCACATCACCCCCAAAGACGGGTGGAGGGGACCCACGGGTGGGGATGGCTCCAGCACCCTCAGGAGGGAGACCCCTTTGTTGTCCCTGGGCGAATTTCGAAGGTTCACCGCGGGCCTCCAGACCCCAAAGGTCTGGACCTACGTCCGGCTGGGGACCCTCAGTTAGCGTTGTTCGGAGTTGATCTCCCTCAACCTCTAGGTGAGCTCACCTCCGGAGCACCCGGGAATTTTAACCGGCGGTATACTTCGTATTGGTCTAACTCGGGTCCTTGCAGGGGGCGGTTCGAGGAGGCACTGCAAGTGGCCGAGGACAAGGCCGACGCCTTTCATTCCGGGAGGGATGAGGCCCTCGGTGAGCTGGCCAAGGTCTGGGCCCAGCTCCTCGCCTCGGAGGACGCCAACGCAAGCCTCCGCGGGGAGCTGAAGGCAAAGCAAGGCGCCTACCGGGAGCTTGAGGGCTCTAGCTCCCAGGTGATTGCCAATGCGGGGCGCTCCGTCCACTCGGCCCTCGAGGGGCTCAGGATCGCTCTCGGGCCGGAAGGAGGCTCCAGCTTAGCGCCGGCCTCGGTCGCGTAGGCTGTAACGCCCCAGTTTTTGCTACCTCTTTGGCATGCCAGTCTGTACATCTCCATTGGATTTCTCGGATGTCTCGACTACATCTTAGATTGAACCCTAGATCAATCCCCAAGCCTTAGCCTATTTTGATCTTTTATCTCAGAATTATGATCCAAGGTATGCCACTACCTTAATTTAGAAAGTTGGCAACAGAACTCCACCATTCAGACCATTTTCGCAATTCAGTCCAAAAGTATTTCAGATTGATCCTTTTCCAATTTTCGCAGAAGCCTGAAAAGGATAAGAGCCAAAAAATCAGCCCCAAACCTTGATCTGATTCAGGGAAATCTCCCAATTGCTATTCTGAACAAAATCTTCTTCTGAGAGAACCTCAAAATCTCATCCTAAACCCCAGGTTTTAGCCTCGACAAAATCTAGACTCTAATTACCCTAGTTACCCTAACTGCCATGTTTTCGTTTTGCTCAAAACCTAATCTAGAACACCAGATTTTGTCCTCTATCCTTGCAAACCTGCTTGCTGAATTTAGTAACCCAATTGGCCAAGTCAGTTTCAGCCAAATCCAAATATATTGCCAGATTTACAATTCAGTCCTAAAACCAAATTCCAGAAATTGCATTTCAGTCCAAACTCCTTTTTCCAGCCCTTCCTTTCGACCAGGCCATAGCCGTTTCGACCAGGACCCCGGCCAGCCGTTTCGACCATTGGCGTCGCCGCGATCTTCGCCGCCGGCCAGCGTCTGTCTCCAGCAGTGATCGTGTTCGACGTGTCCGCGCGTGGTGCTCACGTCGCGCCAAATCCAGCCACCGTGGCAACGACCGATGACCACCAACAGCGCCGTCTCGTTCCGTGCACGCACGTGCCTGCAGCCGTCAGAAGCTTTTTGCCACAACACCACCATGCCGAGATCGGCCATTGCATCACCCCACTCCAGCCAGGATCTTGCATGATCCTCTTCTCTGGTAGAGCCATGGCAATCGCTGCAGCGTCCCAACACCTCTGCACGCCGTCTCGATCCCGCCACCGTCGCCAATCACGCCGTATCTAGCTCGATCCGCTTCAAGTCTCGAGAGCTCTAGCCCGCTGCCTATATAAACCTTCCCCCTCGCCCAGAGCTTCTTCACACCTCCAGCAACCACTAAGTCCCAGTTTTCTCGTGTTTCTTCTTCGTCTCTGGCGAGCCAGCGAGGAGGAGCTCGGTGCTAGCTCAAATCACTGCGCCATCCTCCATTACAACCTCACAAGTGAGTACCCCTCACCCATTTCTCTATGCTGTACTATTTACTTGCACTCCGGTGACCTCTAGCGGTCGCCAGAATTCCTTATTGCCCTGTACCGGCAATGTATTTCGATTTAGCCAAAATTAGCTCTTCCATTAGTAGAACTTTATGATCAGTAGATCCTTCTTAGCAAGCCCATACTGTTAGATTTCAAATTGAAGCTCGAATTGGAGCTTTTCCCTGTTTTCGCATGCCGCCGTGAGTAGCTCACGTCGCTGGCTCGTGCTACTTCATCTCCGACCAAATTAGCCCTACCAGAAGGTTCCCCTCACTGCCCTATTGCTCTCACAGTGAGCAATCAACCTCCAAAGCCTTGTACCAATTTTTCCCAAATCCAGCGTCTTTGTCTCCGGCGCAGTTCACCAGAATTCGTCTCCGGCCGCCGCCGTCGACGCCACCTTGTCCAGCACCTTCGCCTCACTCTCCTGAGCATATCCCTCTACTACCCCGACCTCTGGTTCTGCTCAAAATCGCAATTTTGAGCCATGTCAAGTTTTGTCCAGAAGTTGTTCTGTGCCGTGTCGCCACTGTACTTCTTCGTCGCTGTTCATCGCCGTCCAGTCATCTCAGCTACTGAAACCACCACCAATGAGTTCCTGTTGTCTTCGCCTACCTCCTAGACATAGTTGGTGAAGCAATCAAGCCCTAAATCGATCAAACCACCTAAGCCCTAGTTTTTGACAGTACAAAGACATCAAGTTCACTGTGTCCAGGGGTGTTTTTGCAAAATCCTTGACTTTCTGGACTTTCCTATGAAAACCACTTTGTCAAGTAGTTACCTTACTGCTTTATGCACCAAATGCTTGAATAAAAACCCATTTTGCCCACTGGAAATCTTCTAAACCATGTAAATGCCATTCTTGGACATTGTCAGCCCATGTCAGCCAGTGGCATTGGCCCTGTTTGATCCCTTCTAAATTCTACTTTGTCCACTGAACTAATGGAGCCATGTTCTACATTTTCCTCTACTGCCACATCTTGAGAAAAGCCCCCTAGAGCCAACCTAAGGCCATGTTTGGCCGTGAACTGAATGTCAGCCATTTGACATTCGATGTTTCAGAACCAATCTCTTTGAGATACGCTCAAGTATCTTCGACCAGATCTTTTTCTCTTGCATATATGTCTATACTTTACTTATTTTTCTATAGAAAGTATTTTCTGTATGTTTATCTGCGATGTGTTGAGTTGTCTCGCTGTTTGTGCGAGAGTAGAGCAAGAAGCAGAAGAGGCAGTAGAAGTCTTCGAAGATCACTTAGAGCCGTCAGACCGCCACACATAACATTTTCTGAAAATTTAGTTTAGAATTTTAAAAGCCTCACTTTTTGAAAACAAAACCTTTTCTTCAAAACTTTAGAGTGAAAATCTATTCTATCCTTATCTATGAACCAAATAGCCCATCTTTTTTAATTCCCCCTCATCTATATACCTGCATTCTTAATTGAGACTTGTTGAGCACTGTGGACAATGTGCTCACCCTTGCTTTTGCAAACAAATTTAGAGGAAGGATTCGTTGACCCCGACTCCTACGGTTTTGAACCCAATGAAGAAGAAGAAATTACCCCCGAGGATCCAGCTTACTAGAGGGTCACTTATCAAGTGGAGTCCGATGTGGAGGAAGCCCATGCAACACCGCTGCAATTGAAGATGAAGATCATTGAAGTCTTTTGCTTATTGTCGTCGTTCTGTTTTGTGCCGACCTTTGTGTCTAAGAAAACTCCTTGATTTTGTATTAACACTAAATTGCATCATTTTGGCGCTATGTTATTGTAATGTTGGTCCTTGTGATCGGCACTTGTTTTAATTACTTGCATTGTTATATAATGCATCTTGTTGTTGTGAGTTTGCAATGTATCATTCTGAGTGCAACCCACCTGGATGGTTGCCACCGGATTCCTCAAATGAGGGTCCTATATAGGCCATGCGCTTTCTAAAGGCGCAAGTCTCTATGATCCCGGAGGCTGCGGATGTCTGGGCCCAGGGTCTAGCGGTCCCAGTGATAGGCGCTCCAGGGGGCTGGCGCCCAGGCGGTGGGGGGTGACTTCCCCGGAGCTTCCCCGGCTTTTTCGAGCTGCAGCGGCGGGAGCTGGAGGACATGGCAGGGGCTGCTCTTGCATTCTTCAGCCTCGCCGCCGGGGGAACAGCCGACGGGTCAGCCCCCAGGCTAGCTTACAGTGTCTCGGAGGCGAGGGGTACCCTCCGGGAGCCGACCCGGCTATGGTGGCTCCCGGAGTGGCATTTAGACAGCTTCGACAATTGTCGCGCTGAGTTGTCTCCTCTGAAGTCGGGGTCCCAGAGGGTCCCGCCACTTCAGATACGCCCTCCAGCCGGTTACGAGTATTGGCCAGAGGATCTTCTTCGAAGGGCCTTCCGGAGAGTAAGGAGCTTGTACAAGGACATCTCCTGGGAGCTGTCAGAAGGGCTCCGAGAGTATTAGGTGTAGTTGCTCACCGGAGGGGCTATCCTCCGAGGTAGTTCCCCGTGGGGGCCTAACTCCCTGGGTTTTACCCTCTTTGTACACGGGTGTTATTGTCCCGGGGACGTCTTAGCCCACCGAGGGGGGGTTGTCCCCTGGTGTAATGTTCGATTAATAAAGAATTCCCCTTTGGTTTTACAATTTCATCGATTTTTTCAACATGTTCACCGGATCTGGCATGCCCCCCCCCCCCACAGCGGGGGGTAGTTTTGTATTATGTGCTGTGGGTAAGGAACGAGGAAGCCCCCGCTAAGTGGCAAAAATCGGAGGGTCACCCTAGGATTTCTTGTCGATAATTTTTCGAGAATTTCCCTAGTCAATATTTTCGCCGATTGAGAGTTTCCGAGACCCGATTGAAAATTTCCCCCAGTCACCATGGAACGGGAGCCGGACAAAAATTTTCCTAGTCGAAAAATTCTGAGGCTCGGTGGAAAATTTCCTCTGGTCGCCGTGAAAACGGGAGCCAGACAAAAAAATTTTCCGGTCGAAAAATTTCGAGTCCCAGTGGAAAATTTCCCCTGGTCGCCGTGAAAACGAGAGTCGGACGAAAAATTTTCCCGGTCAAAAAGTTTCAAGACCCGGTGGAAAATTTCCTTCGGTCGTCGTGAAAACGGGAGCCGGACAAAATTTTTCCGGTTGAAAAATTTTGAGACCTAGTGGAAAATTTGCCCTAATCGGCGTGAAAAGGGAGCCAGACGAAAAATTTTTGCGGTCGAAAAATTCCAAGGCCCGATCAAAGATTTCCCCCCATCGTTGTGACACATGCAGGCTTCAATTCCCGAGGGAGCCCTGCTTTCGGGACGACTGTCACCGGGTGGTGGCGACCGGGATGGCTGTCACCGGGTAGCGGCGCTGTAACACCCTGGTTTTGAGGGGGAAAAGTTTTTGCATAAAATCCTGCATGCATGTATCCCTGTAGCAGTAGCCAGATCAGCTAAACCCTAATCTCTCCCAAACCCTAAAAATCTCCAAATCTATTCTCTAGATCCAGATCAAGATCAGACCATCCAGATTTAACCTACCAGTTATTCTGAAGATAAAAGTCTTCAGGAGCCAGATTGAATTCTAACCCTAACTCCCAGTATCTAAGTCTCTTTCTGTTTTCGAAAACAGGAAATTCAGATTTACCCTAAGTACCCCAGTTTCCAGATAACTGAGTTATCATGATTTAACCCTATCCAGACTCATGTATCTTTTGGAATATGTTCCTAGGTATACCCTCAACTTACTCCAAAAAGTTGGGAACCAGATTGTTTCATCTAAACACTTTTCGCAGTTTAGTCCAAATTTTACTGCGAATAAGTCCTTTTCTGTTTACCTGGAAGCCTGAAAAGGCTAAAATCCACGAATCAACTCCAACCTCAGAATTTCTTCAGGGAACACCTCCCAAATGCTATTTGATACAGATTTCCCTTCTGATCAGACTTCCAAATCTCACCCTAATTACCAGAATTCGAGATCGACAAAATCCAAATCTATTTTACCCTAATTTTACCCTATTTTCGAAAATAGGTGAAATCCCTCAAACCTTATCAAATTTTCTCCAGATTTGAGCTAAATGAGTATTAATAGAAATATTATACTCAGCCACGAAATCAAATCCCAAATTAAAACTCTCTAAGATCAAAATTACAAATCAGTCCATCTTTCAACCGAAATCATTACAATTTAGCCCCTGGTTCGACCAGCACCTCAGTTCTCGACCGGAACCAGTGCAACCGACCAGCTGCTACTTCGACCAGTGCTTGGGACTTCGACCACGACCTGGTTACAGCCCACGATCACAGCCCCAGCTTGCATGCGACCACGTGCACCACTGCAGCTCCCATCGACTTCGACCTCGCCACTGCTGTGCTGTGTTTGCCTCGACCTCGAGCACGCACTGCTGCTTCAAGCTTCGATCACTTCACCTGCTGCCACGTGTGTGCTCGGCGTTGGCTACTGTGGATCTTCCCCGGCGCAACTCACAGCCTGTTGTTTTCTCCCGTTTGCACGCCACCAGCAACGGTCGACGCAGGAGCTTTGCGCCACGTGGAGAACTCGCCGCGGCCAGCCATCAACTTGCCTTCACATCACCTGTAAAGCCTTCACGGCCGCTGAACCAAGTCACCTCGACGCCAGCTCGCCGTGAAGTCGCAATCCTGTCATTCTTGCCGGCTTCAACTCCCCGTGCACATCTAGCCGTTGCAACACCTCCATCCTTACCAGAAAAACCAGCAGCAACACTGTGCCTTCTTCTTCCCCGGTGAGCAGCAAAGAGGGAGCACGGTGCCAAGCTTCTCCACTGCTTCCTCCGTCGATCCAACACCCCCAGTGAGCTTCTCTCATCTCCCTCATGCTTCTCGAGCTTGGAATTTAGTCTAAATACCCTCAGTCGCCGGCAATTTTAGTTTTACTCCAGTAGCTCCGGCGAGCAATTAACCTTATTCCAGAACGAATTGATCTTCGAGCCAGTAGTGAAATATGCTTATAATAGCTCACTTAAGACCCCTGAGCTACTGGTTTGAACAAATTCGTTGTAAATCAAAAACCCCCAATTTCCAGCCATGAACATGAACTTGTACTTGCTGATTTAGCTTCTCTGTTGAGCAATCTGTTAATCTAACTTCACCAATGCATTTCTAGTACCCTGAGGACCATACACAAGCAAGGAATTGAGTTCAATCACTTTAAATCAGAAATGCCCAAAACAGATTTGAGTTCATCTTTTCTCCAGCCAGTATCTTCCAAATCCAGCCACTCCAGCCCTAGCCACTTTGCCATTTAGATGTTTTGGACCATTCTGAGCAACTTTGTCTTCTATCACGACTTCCAATTCGGCCTAGATTGTGAGATATAGCCATGCCCTAGTTACTGCACTGTTTATGTTGCATGTGTTCCAGGCCAGTCAACTTCTTTGCCGGTTTTCATCACTTTCCGGCCATCTCCTGTCCTAGATCCTGTTGAGACATTTGTTCCTGTTACAAATGCCTAACTACCAGACAAAGTGGTGCATCATTTGGAGCCCTAGATCAAAAGTTATGGCAAACCCTAATTTCTGGCCATGTCAACCCTATGTCAAACTATGCCAGTCAGTGGCATTAGCCCTGTGCACCCACCTCTGGTCATGAAGAACAGAAAATACTTTGTCAAACAGTTGCTTCACTACCTTGTGCATCATATGCTTGAATAAAAACCCATTTTGGCTACTAGAAACTGTTCAAACCATGTCAATGCCATTCTTGGGCATTGTCAGCCTATGTCAGCCAATGGCATTGGGCCAGTTTGACCCCTTCTGGGTATGCAAAATGAACATAACTTTGTCCCCTAAACTCCTGATGTTGTGATCTACATTTTATTCTACTGTCACAACTTGAGTTGAGCCCTCTATCATCCATCGACCCTATGTCGATGCCTTAAACCGAATGTCGACCTAAAGACATTCGCTGTTTTTGAGCGAACCAGCCGCAGCCTTGATATCATTCTGATATTTTGGAACATTTGGAACCTTGTAAACCCTTGACAACTAATCTTAACCTTGGTTTCCATAGTTTAACCCTAATCGCTTCCAAATCTGGTATCACCTAAGTGTTTCTCCTTGCATTATCGCATATAGTGGAATAGTAAGAGTAGGATTGATTGTAATGCCTGTTTGCTTGTTTGATCCTTGTTCAGAGCAAGAGTCCGAGTTCGAAGACTTCGTCGCAGACCCAACATCAACTGCTGTTTCTTACGACGCGGAAGGCAAGTCATACTTCGACCATATTGAACCTATATTTTATGAATTGCTATGCTATTCCATGAGTAAATATCTCATTAATATTGCATGTGTAGAGATCAATAATATTATGGCAGTGATAGATTGAATACTTGAGGAATGTGAACTTGATAAGATAGTAAGCCACGAACTAATAAAAGTATAAACATGTACATTTATATTCATGAAATAGAACCTCTAGCCGTGACCAGTATTTCGGTATGGAATGGTGGTAGCACTGGAGGTGCTTGGCTGCACTGAATGTGCAGGCACTGAAGGTGCATGGTTTGTGGTATGATCTGGTCACTGGCATGTAAGGACTAGAACCTTGTGTTATGCGTCTAGTGGCATGAAAAACGTACCAACCACTTACCTGGTATGGGACAGGCGCAACCTAGTAGCTTTCTTAGTATTATCAGTTCCCTGCATGGCTTGTCGATCCGGTTTCTCGCGTGGAAACTGGTGGGACGCAGTTCGTCCATGAGTGATGTGAGATCAGAAAAATTATGAGAGGATAAGGTGTAAAGAAGGAAGACGCCCTACGCCAGATTAAGTCGTGCGCGACTGTAATCAAAAGAGGTTATGTGTCCTGCGGGAACATAGACCCAGGCTAGGAAGTAAGGCAGTGGGGAGGACCCACAACGGTACTTGGGATGGTATTGTCCATTTACCGGGCAGGGATACTGTTAATACTAGACTGCAAAAACGTTGTGCGATCTCGGCCTTGTCACATGCGTATAAGTCGCATGGAGTTGGCCCGACTTGGAAGTCGAGTGAAAAAGTGGATTTAAAAAGAGGTACATCTCTGCAGAGTTTAAAAATGTATTCGAATACTTCGTGCTCCCGAGTTTAGGAGTATGCCGCGGTGGATTAAATCCATGGGGTGTGACACAAGTATTGTTTTATAAACTAAAATTTGTTAGTTCAAGATTACCCAAGTGGCATGTGTTGTCACGATAAGGGGCGTTGCCGTGGGCTGTCATGTGTTGACGTGTCGCGGTAATACCATAATATAGAGATCATATAATAATTAAGAGGCATGTGGTTTATGCCCTAAGTTATGAAATACTGTTATGAGTATAAGATTGAAAGGCTTGAATAAAAATAACGTGATATGAGGATATATCGCCTTGGACATGGGATATATATATATCACCATCAATATGATTTATTTACTGCCATGGGTATGATCGGGATTTGAATAAGAAAAGAGAAAGAAATGTATTTTGAAAAACCTTTCGCTCTTTCCCCAATAGCATAGGTTCATGTCATATATATATATATATGTATCTCTACCTTCCCTATGACTTGCTGAGTACGTAAGTACTCACCCTTACAATAACTCATCAATAGATGGAGCGTTCTACGACCTTGGAGGATACCCTGAAGATGCTGCGGACCCAGGAGATGATGAATAGTTACCTCCGGAGCCCTGAAGTGTGCTGTCCTGCTGTCAACTTCTTACGACTGTGGGGGTTTCGCCTAGCTTCCGCCGAGTAGTTGTCTTTTGTTTTAATTAGACCATTTGTGCCGTGAAGGCATTGTATTACTCTTGTTGTATCAGGCCAGCAGGCCATACTGTTTATCAATGATATTTTGTAAGTTACTCTGCTGCAATGAACTCCTGTGCTTGACTTATCCTGGGAAGTCAGTGGTATGTATTTATGAGGCCAGCTGCAGCGAGCTAGGTCTCCACGGGAGTAGTCGTGGTACCCTGTGCGGGGCGCGACAGGCGCCCATGGCGGTTGTCACCGGGTGGCGGCGCCCAGGACGGGGGACGCCTGTCCCAAGGGCGCTTGCCACCTGGACTGTTGTCACCGAGTGGCGGTGCCCGAGACGGGGGAACACCTGTCCCCAGGGCGCTTGCCACCGCGATGGCTGTCACCAGGTAGCAGCGCCCGGGACAGAGGACACTTGTCCCCGGAGTGCCTGTCATCGAGACGGTTGTCACCGGGTGGTGGCGCCTGGCACGGGTGTCACCGGGTGGCCGCACCCAAGACGATTGTCATTGGGTGGCCGCGCTTAGGATGGTTGTCACCGAGTGGCAGCGCCCGGGACGGGGGACACCTGTCCCCGAGGCGCTTACCACTGGGACAGTTGTCACCGTGTGGCAGCACCCGGGACAAAGGACACTTGTCCCCGAAGCGGATGTCATCGGGACGGCTGTCACCGGGTGGCGGCGCTCGGTACGATTGTTACTGGGTGGCGGCGCCCGAGGCGGTTATCACCGGGTGGCCGCACCCGGGACGAGGGACACCTGTCCCCAGGGCGCCTGTCACCAAGTGGCGGCGCCCGAGACGGTTGTCACCAGGTGGTGGCGCTCAGGACGTGAGGCCTCTCCTCCAGGAGCAACATTCGGGTCAAATTAGGCCCTCAGGGGCAAGACGAAGATTTCCCCCAGTAGATAGTTATGAGTTTTTGTTAATGAGAAATATTTTTTTAAAATGAATGAATAAAAAGGGAAATAAGACAACTATGGAAGTTCATTTTAGGATTATATGAGTTAGTTTCCTGACCAACTCTCTCTACTTAATACAATATAGATAATCATGAAGACAAATCCGTTGATATGTACAACATGTTTCATGAAGTGCTCAGGTATCGAGCTGGTGGGCCCTGCCGATACATTGGCTGCACACGAATCAGGTATGCCGAATCAACTATTGACTTGATTAAGCCATTAAATGATTTTTAACCCATATGGCGCTTCAAGATTCATGCGACACGGTCAAAAGATTTGAAAACAGAAACAGTCGATGACGTGTGAACCTGAAACTCGACTCCTATCTGTAGATCGGTCATTATTTTTTTATTTCTTATTGAAATGAGGAGTTCTTTACCATTATCGAATCCTCGTGAGACAAAAAAAATTCAAATGGATTAATTTTGTGGAATCAACAAAAACATGAGTAAATTATTATATATGAGTAGTTGCAAGAGTAAAACCTAAATGTAATCATAATTTTTATTATGTGAACCAGATAAGTTAATAAATATTCCATTATTTTTTCCTCGTCAAGAAGAACGAAATCATATATAAGTTGCCTATATAAATTCATTTAAGATAAAAATTGACAATTTTTAGGACTTGAACAACGTGTATAAGTCTTCTTGGTCAATCAAATCAAGCACGAAAATATGAATTAAAAGGGCAAACAAAAAACAAGGAAATTGGTTCAAAATTATAGGAAAAAAAATAAAGAGCAAACTTGAAATGGCCAAATCCCTCTCTCTTTGACGATCCCTTCACGAGAGAATTCAAATTTGTATATTATCTCCTCAAAATCATCAAAATCAGGTGATCTCCACCAAACCTCTATCTCTATAAATAGGAGCCCTCTCCGTTTAGAGGGGCCCTATCCCCTTTTGACCACCTTTTTTATGAAGCCACGAAACCTCTATTTCAAAGTTAGTACATAATCTCAAGTTTTTTTTAACTAGAAACTTCTATAAACTAAAAAAATAGAAGGGAGATTTATCCAAACACCCAAGGCATTTTGTAGCCATACACGCACTTAAAATAACAACATAAAACTAAACTCATCTATTTCAGCATGAAGGAAAAATTGGACTCTGTATCATAATGAACACAAGCAGAGACAGTAAAGAGAGCATAGAATAACGAATAAGCTAATTATTGCTTTTATCTTATCTGACAAATACAAATCCCTAAGCACCCAGTCAAACACCTAGTAACAAGGCCTGAAAATACCAGGCTTGTTGTTGGCTGGTGTCTCTCCTTATATATCAAACTCTACTGGCTTTGCATTTTTATGTACAGTTGGGTGTATTCCCCCCAAACATGAAAAACGTTAGCATAAAAAACCCTTGCATTGCTCAAGGGATCTCCTCTAAAACAGCCTTACCGCCAAGGAACATCTAGAGCAATGTTGAGATCAAACAACCCGTGGTCGTCGCGCCCTGCAGATGATGCCTTAGAAGGCTCGCTGCACGGTTCGCTCGGTAGCAACTCCGACTCCTGCACAGAGCCAATCAGAATGTTTATCAGATGAACATAGGAAGAATTAACAAGCAAGAACAGTAACATGCTGCAGCCAAATCAAACATCTCAACTCAAAAGAAATTGGAAGAATTAACTCCGAAACACTGTAAAAATGTAAATTTAGCAAAATATCAGTAATTATAAATGTGTGACTGATATATGAGATCCCAACCCACGTGTCAATGAACCAACTAATGGCATTTTACTAAATATCAACCTTTACAATACTACTCCATGAAGCTAAATCTCCCGAAGAAACAACACTTCTTTCATGCGCAAGGCTCAAGAACAAAAGCACAGGAATCCAATGCTGCAAGAATCTTCACTGGTTGGTGACTACGACAAACAAAATCACTATACGTCCCGAATCCATATGCCCCATGCACACTCTAAAACCACCGATAGCATCTCCGTGTAATATGGAAACATAACTAAAAAAGCAGCCCCGTGTCTCATGAGGCCAGCTCGTGCATTGGCAATATGTGACCAATTTCTGTTGGTGCTGAGCGCCGAAAGCTTACATCCAAGCTTGAGCAGTTTGTGCAGTCACTGCCAGATGCATGACTCAGTGGGGCCTCACTGAGAGTTGGTAAGTAACAAACAGAATCAAATGAGGGAAGCATTATCATAGCACGTGATTATGATGTGAATTCAAAAAAAATTGGAATAAAATAACAAATGTCATAACGCAAAATGAATGCCATTAGCACAAAAGCACCAGGGAAAGAAAATAGTAATCAGTGGTACTGATTAGGGGTGTAAAACCGATCTAGATTATCTGAATCTGATGACATGCTAATATGGCTAGAAATTTCCATCAAAATAACTACTATTCTCTATCAGAATCTGTATATAAATCCGAGAAAAAAATATTTATCATATCTAAATTTGATAAATGATATATTTATATATTTAAATTCAAATTTGAATTTCGTTGGTATATAAAATACTTGTCTAAAATTTTCAATTTTGTAATCCAAATCACACATAAGTAATAAATATACAATACAAATTTATTCTTAAGAGTGTTATTTATTGATTTAAAATGAATTTCCTTTAAACTGTACTAAGAAAATAATGAAACAAAAATAATATCAATAATATCCAATTGTACTGAAATTTGATCTGAATTCATATATAATATTAATTAGATCCAAATTAAAATCCAAGCATACCAAAATTAAAATACAAATCCGATATAAAATACCAATATGAATATAATTTGATCACTACCATATTCCGATAGGGTCGGAAATCTCTATTAAGTGGTAATGATTAGGAAGTGGAAAGATTTTCTACTCGAAAGGACTCGACACGTGGCAGCGTGCTACTGCTACCAGTAGTCAATAGCCCACAGGCTAGGCTGTTAAGCCATCATTGGAAAAAAATCCAATCATAGGCCGCCACGTAGACAACCGCTTCGCTGGATCCGGTGGGCCGGCGTCTGCTAGTTTCGTGTATCACTTGGTCGTGGGGCCCATGGCCGAGTAGCCGAAACCAACCCATAAAAACCGTATCCGCTTTACAAGCCTACGAGAAAAAAAACCAATAAAATGTGTCCGTATTTTTATTAAAACGAAGAAACTAGAGACACTGTTCTGTTCCACCCATCCCACCAAAACGGGGCATTCCCGAGTCATTGGAACAATTAGGGTTTCCCACCCGGCCACGTTCGCCACAATCCACACATGTTGAGCCTCTCTCCTCCGGTCTCACCTCCTCGTCCTTGTCTTGGCCGGCGACCACCGCCGCAGATGACACCCCCACCGCGTCTCACCAGCTTGCCGTCACTCACTACAAACTATCCTATCTCTCAGAATCTATCGAAGAAATGAACCGTGAGGGGTCGTGAAGCCGCCGCCTCACCGTAGCACCGTTCCAATCTAAGTAAAGGAGCAAAGAAAAGTTGGTTGTGATGTTGTGATACGCGCTACTCGAAAAGAATTACACCAAGTACATTAGGATTATGAACAGAGTACCGCCTGAATGGCCGTACTAACAATATGCAAATGACACGTGGGCCCGACAATACCCAGTACGAGAACGTCCTGGACCGAACCCACCATGGACCCAACCGGCAGCGTCGTGGGCCCCACCCTGACCGCACGGGAAACAGCACCGAATCTCGAAAAAAGTAGAAAGCAGTCCGTCCTCAAAACAAAACGGAAAAAAATACATTTTGAACAAAGATCCCTCAAATAAAAAAGAAATACAATCGTGTACGCACAAATTAACTCACAAATACAAAAAAATAATAAAATAAAGCAGCATAACGCAGGACACACGTGCCGACTGACGGAGGACCCACTCACGCAGAAAAGGTGAGAAGTGATAAAACTGTCAGAATAATAAGACTACATAAGAAACTACTTTTAAAAATATAAAATAAAATTAGCTACAGACCCCATAAAAGCAAAATACAAGGAAAAAAAACAATAGTTCAGAAAACACGTGGGCCATGGCTACATATACGGGCCCACACAAGGGTCCACAAGCAGAAAAGGTCAGAACTCAGAAGTGCCCAAAACTGGTAATAATAATAACTACATAAATTTTTATGTACATATTCCTGATAAAGTACCTATGTACGTATCAAACACAAATATAAAAAAAAAACTCAAAATACAGAGGACACATGGCAACTGACACGAGGTCCCACGGGTTCCGACGCAGGAAAGGTAAGAAGCGCAAAACCAGTGCGTAATAATAACTACACAAAAGATTGAATCACTAAGCTCTAAATTTCAAATTTTACACCAAATAGCTATTAAAGATTAGCGGTCAAGCGGATCGGACGCTTTTTCGCAATGCAACGAATCCGCTAACGCCACCCGCCGCCTACGTGGAGCGGCGGCGACGGCCGAAACCGGCTTTTTGGGTACCATTTGATCCGGATAATTACAAGAACGCCCCCTAGGAAATAGGCTTATTTCTATAAAAGTTAGTTCTTTAACTATTTAAATAATTCTGTTCTTTCAAAAAAAATTTGTTTAATGGGTGACGTTTATAAATATATTAGTAGGGAAAGTTAAAATAAATTGACTATATATATTATAGGCAGTTTTTTTAAGTAATAGTAACACGCAGTAAAAATTCAGATCTATATAAAACATCACATGAAAATTAAAAAGGAGGAGACTTGTTCAAGTAATTTTAAAACAGAGAAAAAGATAAAGGTTTGCATAAAAATGACGAGGAACTGTCTAAAAAAAATGACTAGGAACGGTAAGAGAACATATAAAAATCAAGAAAAAATAGAGCAAACAAAAAGTTAAATTCGTTAAAAAGCAAAAAAAAAAATTTAAAAAAAAATGTTATTATATCCTTCTTCCCCATCCGAGACACCCTCCTTGACCCTAAAAAAAGTCATGCAGATTTAGATTAACAGTATTATAGAGATGACTCCTGTAGTCCCATAAACCAAAAAAAAATCCAAATAGTAATTTAAAAGACACCATCGCACACAAGAAAAGCCAAATCCTCAAATCAAATCACCACCAAACAGAAAAGAGAACAGAGGCCAAAGCGAAACGAACAAACAACCAACAAACTCACCGCAACTTCAACCGCATCCGCCACCTCCTCCTTGCCGGTGCCGGCGCCGCCGTCCACCAGCGCCCTCTTCGCCGGAGAGCTGCACCCCTCGTCGCCGCTCGACGAGCCGCCAGATCCGCCGTCCCCCGTTGCCCGCCGCTTCGCCGGCGGCCTCCCCCCTTCGTCCCCGCTCGTCGACGCACTGGATCTGGCCGCCGCGCCGTAGTCCAGCGGCGTCTCCGGACTCCCCGTCGACATCGCATCCTTCCCCTTAACTGCCGCGGCCGCGGCCGCGGCCGCCCTCGCATTCGGCCGCGACCGCGGCCGCTTCGGCCACCCCGTCAGCGGCCACGGGATCCCCTCCACCTCCCCCTCCTCCTCCGCGGCCTCATCCGGCAGCGGAACCCATTCCGGCCAGCCGTCCAGCCTCCTCTCCCGCAGGCTTAGTAGGATCCTGGCCGCGATGGTCGTCACCTCATTCTCGCTGTACCCGTTCATGTGAAACCCCATGAAATATCTTTTTCTTTTCTCTAGCTGTCTAGGTGGTTTGAGACATAGGGTAAAGGGGAAGATGGGGAGAGAAGAGGGCTTTTATAGGGCGGGGAGAGGTGCAAGGGCGTCGAATTGTTACAGGAGGTGGAGTATGGAACTTTTCAAATAGACTCGGTGTTGGCCAGCTTGTTCTCTGTTAGTGGGCCCCACCGAGTTGGTGGGACGGGTGTAGATCGGGTAGTTCGAGTCCTAGTGGACCCCGCCCGGAGTTCTTTTCCTCTGGGGATTGGGGAGAGTAGTGTATCAGGAGTATTTTTTTTGTTTATGATTAATTTGTTCTGCGTGTGTTTTTACGTGCTTATTGAGTGACAGGTGGGTCCCGGTCTCAGTATTAAAGAGATTGAGGAGAAGGTAGGTCCCCCTCGTCGTGGGTCGCCGCAGGTTTGGGTCGGAAGTTCTTCTGTGGCGTTTTTTTTTCCTATTTAGTGTTTGAATTCTGATGATTTTAGGGATAAATTTCAATGCGGATTAGAACAAAACCGAGAATGATCTGACCACGGATTTTGTATTTAATGAAATGGTCACTATAGTTGATCCTCGTGCCTGCCGTCTGATCCAAAAAAATGATTGAAAGAAAAATAGTTCTAATTACCAAAAAAAATTGCACATTTCTATTTTCTCGAACACTGATTGATCAAATTTTTTATAACTAACCGAAAAAAACAATTACAAAAAGACTCAATTGTGAAATTTTACAAGTCATATCAGTCTGTCGAGTTTTGATGACTCAACAATTGTGTGTCGTGTTGCGATTGATTACTAACGGCTTGTCAAGTGCTAGTAACTTGATAAACTATTTATCACATTTTAGAGACGTGACAAACAATTTATCGAGTCTCCAGCAGTTGACAAGCCACTGACACTTGATCTCGACTTATCCCTTCTCCCCTTTCTCTCCTCCCTCATTTTGTCTCTTCTCTTTCTCACTCCAGAACAACTTCCCTCCCTCTCATACATTTCGATTTTAATTCTTAGATCTAGCACAATTTAGCAGTTAACTTTTTTTGGTGCAAGAATCAAAGTAGTAGAGACTTGTGAGCTCTTCAAAATAAGGTAATTTTTACTGATTAAGTCTGAGTGAATTTGGGGGTTTGTTTATCTACTATTAAATTCTATCACCAAAAGTTATCAATCTAGAATTTAAAAGCAATATAAGAGCAAGTATGAAATTAAGATTTTAGAATCGAGGAAGACAACTTAAGGTTTCGGGAATTCCATAACCATCGAACGTAATTCTAACCAAGGATTAAGAATTGCAAATCCGTTTCAAGTGTTTTTCAATATAGATTAAGTTGCCGGCACAGTTGCGGTACAACGGTTAAAGGATGATCCGGGAGGATCTTCAAGTCCTGATCACATACGGCTTCGCGACCAAGTCCTGATCACATACGGCTCCGCGACCTTAATTGTGTTCGGAATGGTTTCGCAACCATGGATGGGTCCGTGACCATGAAAAAGAATCTGTTCCCTATTCGGAATTGTAATCTGATCCGAATATATATAATTAAGTTTATCCGTTTAGGATTAGTTAATTATATGAGTCTAATACGTTTAGGTTGTTGAGTCTGATATGTACTCATACGATTGGACTATTAATACTTTGTAATAGGACTAGTTTAGATCATCGAAAATCTATCGAATATTATTACAGTCTTGGATCATATATCCAGCTTATAGTTCTTTCGACGTAGGCGAGTGCAACCTAACGTTCGACTTGTAAAACCCTCTTTGAAATAAAGAGTTGTGCAATTACTTTGAACTGTGTTTTCGATCAACCTTTGGGTTTCGGTATTTCCCAGTAAGATCCCGTTATTCTGCATATTAGAATCTGGGCGAGTCTAGTGCGAAAACCAAGGCTAAATCTCAAACAGATCAAGTTGGTATCAGAGCAACTTTCCTATCTTATGGATGCTGAAGACTCGCCAGGGTTACAAAACCCCCAGTGAAACTCCAGGCGATCAATTGACGGTTCCTACAGCCGCATCTCCGACAATATATGACGATACCTCTATCCAAGCTAACCTAGCCGAACAAGTGGCTAAGCTCTCCACCGACATGGAAACAGTGCTTGCTTGGATTAAGCAGCAGGCCATGATTGTACCTCCTGAAGTAGGGAAGGTTATGATGAGGACATCACTTCTTCGGATACACGCACCAACCATAATCCTTCGCTTGTTACACAAGGACCAATAACGCACGACCAAGCCCGATTGTTGCTTTGTCAGGTGAACTCATTCCCAAGTTTTATATATATGGTTTTGAGAATGGTTTACTACCTAATGATGATAATATTGTACTTAGGAACCATGGAGGGGACCAACAAGGACGCGAGGACCAGCAAGGAGCCCAAGTCGACTTGGAGTCCAAGACGAATTCAAGTTGGAGTCCAGTTCGGCCATCCAGGAGCAGCCTGCCTTCAAATGACCATAACTCCCTCATACGAAGTCCGATTGGTACATTCTTATAGTCCACGGAGAAGCCCACGACGAGATATTTCCAATGGATCTAGCCCCATGTCCAAATTCCTTCTAGATCGCCGGAATTTAATAAAATAACTTTCGATCAGATTCTGATTGGGCCAAGGCGGTGCTGCGACACCTTGTTTTGGGCCTTCGGCCCATGTATTCCCTAGTAGGTCATGAGACACTAGTACAGAAATGCAGTCTTCTATCGGTAAAAAACACCCTTCTACTATCGGTTTTTGTACCGATAGAGATAGACACGATAGAACAAGACTGGACATTTTCTATCGGTAAATAACCGACAGAAGAAGTTCACTATTCTATCGGCATATTATGAATCTACCGATAGAAAACCCGTCGTAGTCTTACGTCCAGCGGCAGGGAAAGTACCATTATTCTAACGGTTAATTACAAGATTACCGACAGAAAAAATCATAATATTCTATCGGCATATTAGGAGTGTACCGATAGAAAACTCGTCGTCAGCGGTTGGAAAAGTACCACTATTCTAACGGCTAATTATAAGTTTACCGATAGGAAAAATCATACTATTCTATCGGCATCTTACAAGTTGACCGATAGAAAACTCGTCAATAGCGGATTGAAAAGTACCACTATTCTAACGGTTAACTACAAGATTACCGACAAAAAAAATCATACTATTCTATCGGCATATTAGGAGTGTACCGATAGAAAACTCGTCGTCAGCGGTTGGAAAAGTACCACTATTCTAACGGTTAATTACAATATTACCGACAGAAAAAAGCTTAGTACTCTATCGGATATGTATGAGTTCACCGGCAGGAAAGGTCACACTCTTCTAACGGTTAATTTTGATTGTACCGATAGAAAAAAGTACAGTAGTCTATCGGTTGTTGATGAATTTACCGATAGAGCATTCACATATACAGTACTTTATTTGCATTCACAATACAGTACATTCACATATACAGTACAGATGCAATACAGTATAGATTGGATACACAATACAGTACAGATGCAAGGTAAATTTACAGAACAAATTGACACAT